>JBAMDN010000708.1:0-25485 GCA_037074945.1 Tetracladium marchalianum | reverse complement strand
CGTCATACTTCTGGTGAAAGCCGGAGTGTTGCGAATTCCGGATTGTCAAATACTGCTTGAGAGGAAATAAATGTAAGTGTCCGAATAAGAGAGCTTTTCTTCATAAATGGCTTCAATTTGGTCTGAGCACACAAGCAATGATTTTTTTTGGATGGATGGCGCTGGAGCGATGGATTAGTTGGACAGTACAAATCATGGATTTCTCTTTGGCGCTGGAACGAACGAAGATCAGTTGCCTGGCGTTTTATTATGGCTGGATAGGATGGGAACACCAATGGGATGGGGAAGCAATGGTCGGGTGGGATGGAGCGTTTGATCTTTGTTTTTGATACACCACACTCCACACCACCGCCAACACACACAACAGACCCACTACACACAACGCACAACTACAACACAACAACACAGAACTGGCACACAGAATCCCCGTTTTCGCCCCTTTTCCTTTGTTCACCACCACACACAAACACCCACAAAGAAGATTCGAGTTAGATGAGAAAGTCAGCAAGCCGGCCCAAAATTTTGATACCCCCTTTTTTTTATTGTTATCATAGCACCAAAATAACAAAATTTGAAATACTTTTGTTTTGATATAGGGGGCTGTATGATTAATTGATAGCATGTCTACTGGTGCTGTTGTAATTGTTGGAGAAGGAGGGAAGTGCACTGTATATTTTTGATTTGATGTAAGGGCTGTGACTTGATGAGGTTACGCATAGACTAGAAAGATATCTATATATTCTTACTATCATGTGCAAAAGGAAGGTATCTACTCTTCCCTACCTGATTAGAAGGTAAGGTAAAGTCAACTGGATAGGAACCGTTACTCATGAAGATTATAAGATGTGCGGTTGAGGTTTTTTACTTGATTTTTATTCATGCTTTAATTATCTAATAAAGTACCCAGCTCAAGGGACTGATTAACTACCTCTATAGATATGAGAGAAGGTAATAAGAGCTAGGACGGGGTCTTGCACCCAAAGTGCGTCTGTCTGTCTCTGTATCTGTTGTAGGTTGGTTGTACAAAACTGTTTTTATAATATACACACATCTTTAACAAGTGCCTCCATCTGAAATTGGTTCCGAGTGCTTCATCAAATCGTCATTCCGGTCGTTGTAATCGTTGTGGCGGTCGTGATAGCCGTTCTTCTGATCCGTGATCCACCCTCATCTCCTCCTCGTAATCTGCCTTCTCCACACTCTTCTATCCTCCAGCTTATCCTAGTCCCTCTCCCACAATGAAACTGTTCTCATCCTCATTATTTGCTGCGTCCCATATCTATTTGCATTCGTATTTCCATGCCCAACATTAGCCGCACTTCCCACAGCCTCATTCTCCTCCTCCTCATAATCATCATCATCATCTTCTTCTTCCGTCTCTTGTCCCTCCTTCTTCGTCGTCCTCAACTTCCACACCAAATCCTTAACGGGCGGCACACCATCCACGTCAACCACAAACGGCCTCGTCAAACTCTCCCTCTCCCAAGCATGTCGCCACAACAACCCAATCGGAAAGAGCACTCTCTTCCTAATCATCTCCCTCGTCAATACCATCTCCCTCTTCACACACAACTCCGTGAAAATCGCTGACATGACGCCATCTTTACAAGGGTTGAGTTCCTCTCGCAATTCGTCATCGATTCTCAACGTAACAGTCAGTTCTTGCAATGCGTTCTTGCCATGTTGCCAGAATTGTCGTGTGTAGTTAGTGTGCACTTGTGGTAACTTGAAGAGTTCTGGTTGGGGACAAGTCATGAGGACGTTGATGTGGCAGCGCTCCATGTTTTTGATGTACTTCCTAGAGATGTTGAGACGATGATCCCCGTATTTATAGTGATCGAAGGCCTTTGTGAAGATGAAGTTGTCGAGGGTGTAGTCAACGTAGATTGTGCGTTTGAGTCTGGTGCGGCGGATGTAGAGGCGGCCCTTGGCGTTCTTGGGGAGGATGTCGAATTCTACGCTGCGCTCGATAATGGGGGTAAGGTGTTTGAGTGCGATGGTTCGCGAGAGTTGGCAGACAGTGAGGAGAGGGTGGATGAGAGAGTTTGACAAGGGGGATAGTGAGGAAGGGTCGGTGTGTATGGTTTCTTCGTGGTTGTTGTTGAGGGGGAACAGGTAGACGTTTTGAGGGTCGAGAGAGGCGTGACCCCAGATCATTCCTTGGATTTCCAGGGCTAATTTGGGGAAGAATAGGAATTCCTCTCTTTTTGTCGATGATGGGATCCGAAGTCGAGGGAGTGACTGGAGGAGGTTCTGTAAACGAGACATCTTGGCTTGAGTCTTCTGTTGTCGGATATTGAGAGTGTGTTTTCGGTGTCAAGAAGTTGTCTACGTTAATAGAAGAAGTGTCGAGTGACAAGTTTATTGTTCTACAGTCTTCCAGAAGAATAATTACAACAAGAAGAGTCGTGTGGAAGAGTACCCAGGTGAAACTGAGGTGACGGTCGTCAAGGCTAAGGAGGAGTGCTTTGGCAACACAGTTAAATCGAGCTGCCTTGACGTATATTGTTAGCAATGGTACGTACTAACATGCCTATGAAACCAAGGACGGGAGAGATGATATGTCTTTATTGTACCCTAATGAGACGTTGTCACTTGTAAAGTGGTTGTATCGTGTCTCGCCGCGCTAGTTGCGTCACGGAGATCGCAAACGTTGCGCCAAAGCTATCAATGATAACAGTGAAAATCCGCGCTGTACGTGCCAAAGAGTAAAGAAAAAATCAAAAGGTCAGACAGTCTCGCGGAGATCGAAACTGCTGGATCTGCAAGGGCGTTGGGGAAGTCGAAGGTGTTGGGTTGGAGATTTCACGAGTTGCCGAGAGGCTGTGTTTTGGATAGCAACGGTTTGGACAGCAACAGCACTATATATGATGAACCGCGACAAAGGTGAGAAGAAAACCACAGTGTGTCCAAGGTTTTCTGTGTGATATCTTCAAGATTCCCTGATCAAGGAAACTCGAATGTGATTTGTCTTCTTCTCTTGAGGTTGACGGAGTGCCACAGCCTATCTTGGGTTGTGAATGGGCGAAGAGGAATTTACATTTGCACAAGGTCACTACGTGGGGTCTCTCAATCTTCCCTGCTGGAAAATTCAAAAGGAGATTTTATCCTTTGAGATCTGAAGGATTGCGATTCTATGATTTGATCTTACAGAGAGCCTTGTCAAGAGTGGTGTCCATGCTTCGAACACATGGAGTACCAACAAGAAATTCTTTTGTTATTAGTATGAAGGATGAATCGAATTCTTGCGCTGTTTCCAAAAACAGAGCAGATGATATCCGATGAGAGGTCCTCAAAATCGTTGCTCTGGCGCTAGATGGTGCAAGCTAGCTGATCATTACAACAGGGTGCACTCAGCCCAATTTTCAGGATCACAAGCAGGATTCGGAACCGTAGGAATTGTAAAATATCAACCCTACTGAATCTAATGATTGCTTATTCGGCATCATAAGCAATCCCATACGAATCCTCACAAGGCCAACAATGCCTGAACCAACTGCTCAGATGTCAGTAAATGCCACCCTTCCTGTCACAGAACACTTACAGCTCTCTCGTCAACATCTTACTACCCCAAGGCAATCTCCCATTCGCATCTGGTATAGTCCGCATGTACTTCATACACTCTCCACAGAAAACCACCTTCCCTTTGACCTTCAACCTCTCATTTAACCACCTTGCCAAGATACCCTGAACTTTCTCCTCTTCAATCCCATCCGCAGTCTCTGCATACGGCGGTGTCACCGGCGCTTGCTCTTCTTCGTCAAACCCCCATGAAAAGTCCATAGCATCCAAATCATGATGTTGAGGAATCTGAGCACTTTCTCCATTTCCATTGATCTCAGCATTTGCAATGTCGTCGATATCGTCAGATCCCTCTATAGCGATATAACGAATAATCGCTCCTTGAGCTCGGGAATCCTGGAAGGAGATGTGATCTGGAACCCCGATTTTGCGTTGGAATAGAGCACTGTCTCGGTACCGGTCCAGGTCGAGGTATCTGGCAAAGGTGTGCGCCATTTTGGGACAGCTGAGGGCAAGGGATACTTTGCCAGGTCTGTCTAAATGTTTTATGATGTTAAATTGGAGCTCAGCAGGGAGGTCTAGAAGATGGGATTTTGAAGCCATCTTGTCTTTGGTTGGTCGTTGATACCTAGGTCGTCTTTGCGATTGGACGGCTTTGATTGGTTTGATATCTGCCTGGGTTTTTGGTCTTCTAGTAGAGAGGGTGCTGTATGTCGTTAGAATCAAAGGGAGGTAGCAGAGCTCGACGAAAGCTATCTTACGGATAATCTATCAACAGCTGATGACTCCTATGCGTTGATGCTGTTGTGTTGAAGTCCCAGGAGGAGGGACATGAAGACTTGAAATTTATCCAAGAATAGTCATGTGACTTGCACCACGTGATCATTACGTTTTATCTCGAAATAAATATTGTCTTAAGTTGGCCCTTTGTTTCTTTCGTTTGTTTGGCATGTATCTTTACATCACCTGAAACAATGCTTGCCTGTATTGGGGCCTTGAAGCTCTCATTAGTCTCGGTACTAAGTATCACCACGCTCTACATCAACCTCACTAAATAGGCGAGTGAGAACGATCAGTTACAGAACAGTGAAAGCAATAGGTTTAGCAGAGACCACTGAAATCAAACTAGCAGTCCAAAGTACAGCACTTCTGTCTGAATTGGTTCGAAACATATCTATTCAAGTCTCTTGATTGTCAGCCCGGACTTGAGCCAGTCCAGTGTAGAGTTGCTGTCATTCTCTCTATCACAAGTGAACTCACGCTTCCGATATTAGAGTCGAATCGATCCTTTTTCTTTGTTCTAGACTTTACAGAAGTTGATGAGAACCTCTGGGACAAATTTTGATCTGGTCCAGTTCACTACTCTCCCGAGAGGTGCGAAGAAGATCTGACTATCAACGTGGAGGCTTCGGGGAGTTGTAACTTTCGTTTACCTCTCATCCTCCCAACCTGGGGACCACTTTCCATCCTTCCTCGAGGTTTCTTTTTCACTTATCCTGCACGTCATCTCTTCTTAACCATCACTCTTTCTCTCAAATATTTCTTTTTACTTATCCATATCATATAAATCTACCCCTGTCTCGCCCTTCTTTTCTTCTGTCTTTAGCCTATTTCCACGCCTTCTCAAAGAACAAACGAAGCTGTGGATGGATGGTTCGTAGGAATGTTAAGTTACAACATTGAGATCCACAGAGTACTGACAATAGCACCAGACTTGCTAACGCGCTATATTCTCGACTTGATCAATTGATGGTCCCATTCCACATTCTAGAGTCCAAATCCTGCGTCCCCCTGTTTACCGACTTTGCGTTCACGCATCTCCAACGAACACCTCCCGCTTGAAGCCGCTTCAAGCGTGTAGTGACACGTCAACCACCAGAAACACATCACCAACCAACCTCGCGCCTGGGTTTTCAGCGTGCCATCACCACGTGTAGCGAATGCTGTGTACAGACGGTCCTCGTTTTGTCCTATCTCATCGAAGCTCGGATAACGATTGAAGGAGGACATGATAATCAATTTGACCCCTCAAATATAGTAGTATAATCCAATTTCTCGATCATAGGGATCAGGACAGTTAGTTGTATTTATTCCAATTCAACTCTATTTTTCCTGTCTAAAACTCTCGCCTCGGCTTTCTCTCACCGTTAAACCATTCAGACCCAGCGAGTGGCCCACGCCAGCGATCCCTGCAGATTCCCCAATCCAGGCGTTCCCGTCACTAAGAAATTTGGCTCCACGATCCTGCTCCACCACATAATCTCCAACGCCCACCCTCAACCCCTATCGAGAGACACGCTGCTTCAACACCACGACCTTTCCCACATCTCACTCGCCCAACTTCCCTTCACCAGAGTGGTTCCTCGAAAGCGCCTAATACATGCCTTCTTCTTTGCTGGCCTGATCGGATGTCTTTGCTTCCTTTAGCGCCTGCCATGTCATTCTTTTGATTCGACTGCTTTTACCCGTTTATAATTATTTTAATTGTTGGAGAGCAGGGAGCAAGAGAGAAAGAAAGAGGGATAACTCAACGCGTCGCGATTCACGGCCATCACTCTCGCAATCCGAACCACTGACCTGGATACTTTGGTATACTCGGATCCGTCCTGAGTGCAGCTTGCGAATTGTTTGAACTACAGTTGGTGGTAAGTAGAATGTTGGAGGATAGATTCGGGGCAACCTTGAATATGGGCTAACGGGAGGTTGGGAACATCAGATAATCGAAATTCCCCATTCAAATCAATAGAGACAGTTGCGGACGACTCCAGCTTCGTCTGCACTGATCTCGTTGTGGTAAGTTGGGCTTCCAAAGGAACTCCAATCCAGAGACAACTGGCTTACGCGACTTGTCTTAGTGAACACTCAAAACAATTTCGTCACTACCTTCGACTCCTGTGGCGGCAGAGGAAAGAGAGGAAACACAAGGAAACTTATTACCAGCCTTCTCGGAGCGCGCAGCATCGCCGGCTTTTTCCACAACTTCAACCGCTGAAGAAGGAGGTTCATCTCCCCTTCTCCCGCCGCTTCCTGAACCGACCTTCAACGGACGGACACTTAATATCCTACGAACACCCCCTTCGGCCCCTGCTTCTCACAGCAGTCACTACTATACGGCCAGTTGGGGATCTCCATACCAGGAACCACTCCGCAGCCAACCACGGGTTCAACGGGAATCGATTAGCAGTGACATCTCGTCTGATAACTCACCGGTCCGACACCTCGAGTTCCACACACCATTTCTGCGCCCAGTACCATACTTCAGGAATACACCTTCGGATCCTGAATTTGTGTCAAGCGACGGGCTAATCAGTGCTGCCGTTCTTGCAAATCGCGCACGCAGAAGACCACAGGGACTTACAGAAGATTGGATAAGGCAGCATACCGGCGGTGAAGCAGCAGAGAGGAACAATTGGCTCAGTGACGGCGCAGGAGATAGTGAACACTCTTCATTGAGCGGATCAATTTCAGGCGGAGACAACTGGCTCAACGATCCTAAAACACCTACTCTCAAACGATTCCTGTCTTCGCGACCGAGACATCACGCTAGACTCGATAGTAGAGATACATTGACACAGGAGGATTTCTCTCTAGATCCACCTCAAACCAGCAGAATGGAGGACCCGCAGGATACGCCAAATGGGGCCGACATTCAATTGAAGATTTCTAGTCCGGGAGAGGAGAAGCCTCTTCCAGCACCTCCAAAGGAAGTAACATGGGATAGCGCCGCAGTGCCAGCGTATCCACCTCCAGTGCCCTCACCTTCCCCAGGACCACCGCGTCTGAAGAAAAAGGTGCCCTGGAAGGGCAAGAATATCGTAGTTTTAATACCATGGGATGACGAACGAGGCCAGAAGGGCAAAGCACCAGCTCCCATGACCGAAAAGGATGTCGAGGCGATGTTGAGGGAATGGGAGCAGTTGGGCTACGACACGACTGGGTTCAATCTGGGCCAGAGCTCTCTTGAAGATAACGAGGGCGGTGAAGGCCAGAGTCGAAGTCCATGGCCACATACTCAAGATATGGCGGTTGAGAAAGCGGAGAAAGTATATAATGTTAGCATTCCGGATAAGCAAGGTAAGCCGACGTTTTTTCATTGGGGATTCTGCGGTCGGAATGATTTCAATATTGTGGTGCAGCCGCGGATATTCTTATTCTTCGTTCTGCTACACCTGTTCTTTTTTTCAAAGGCCCACATTCTTTTCATATTCTGAATACTGTCTTTTGTTTTTTCCCCCATTTTGATACCCCATTTACAAGCGACGGAATTTCATTTTGAACATATCTAACACATGTGGGCGATGCAGCTTGGAATGCATATGTTCAAGAGCTCGCAGAGGCTAAATTGCGAGCTTTGGGTGTGTCTTTCGGAGATGAAGAACCAGCCATCTCACCAGCAGTAACAAACTTGAGCCGACAAGCTTCAATGCAATACCCGCCATTACCATTCTCACCGCCGATCCCATCAGCATCAGCAGCAAGCAGCCACTTGTCTCACAACGGAAACCCATTTTCGCCAACAATGTTACCCGGCATCTCAACTGGCCAAAGCTCAAATCCAGGTTCAATCGCCTCACCAGCATCTATGCACGCCCAGATGCATGGAAAGTTTAATCCAAGACAATCCGTATCCTTTTCAACTGGAGAACATCCATTCGGATCTCCGTTCCAATATCCTCAACAAGCGTCACCTGGAGTCTGGTCTCCACAGCAGATGCTGTATCAACAAGGCACGGCAAGGGGAGGATCACCCGCTATTCAAAACCTTAGCGCGCTCGCCTCGCCAGTCCCATCTTTCTCTCCAGAAGGATACTTCCAGCAGGGAGATGTGTTGGCCCACTTGCATCACCGACAACAATCGCTCCAAATCCAACTCCAACATCAGCAGCAACTGCAGCTCCAGACTGGTGCGAGAAATTCTCCTCGCTTGCAAGAGGTTTTGGAAAGTTCAGAGGAGGTAGCCATGTCCAAGAGCCCCTCCAAAACACCGGAAGCGAGACAAATCAAACACAACCCAAGCGCCAGCTTGCAACAGGAGATTGATGATGCAGAATACCACCTGGAAGAGCAAATGCAGAGACAACTCGAGCATGATGATTACAGCCCTCATTCTGACAAGGATGGCGATCAGTTCGAGAAGAAGGTACCTGCTCACTCCCGAACTACATCGACTATGAATGCCATGGCCCCCCAATTTATAGCCAAGGGCAACAACCCAATCTTGCATCACCCCCAGCCTCACAGCCGCGGGCACTCCCTATCTCAGAATCCTTTCCCTGACAGCGAGGGGAGCTCGGTTGAATCGAAATTCGCTCGTCTAGGCGCTGAAGCTGCCAGGGCTGACGTCTCTGATTTGGAGACCAATCCTAGCAATGTGGGTACACCGAGTCTCGACAAGGGAATCAATGGTCACGGTAGAGCTGCCTCGATTGTTAGCAATCCCTGGCAAGATTCCGACGAAAGTCGTAACACAAAACCTGCGCCAAAACGACCGGGACATTCCGCTAAGCCTTCAATGTCAACTCTCAATGTGGCCGCAAAGGAATTCAAATTCAACCCAGCGAGCGCTTACTCGCCCAGCCAATTCACATTTGGTGCCAACGCCTTCCAGCCTCTGCCAATCAATGCATATCCTTCCTTCGCACCACCGCTCTCTACAGCCTCGAGCCATGTCAGCCACCAATCCGTCAGTAGCAAGATTAACGTGGCTGCGCCTGTTTTTACGCCTGGCAATAGCGATTTCAACTTCTCTTCATCTGGTCCAAGCTTCAGGCCAGATGCTCCGGTATTCACACCGTCCTTCAGCAGCGACAAGAAATTCTCCGAGTCTGTTGGTACCACTGGATCTGGTGGTGAGGAGCTCAGCTCCTCGATCTTTGGCAACATTGATTTGAGTGCTCTTGGCATCTCGAAACCACCCAAGAAGAACAAGGCCGTGCCAATTGTCCGTCCCGACAGCAGCCTTTCGCCTAAGGTTGAGGACGAAGAGATGTTCGACGAGAATGGACGCCCTGTTCAGAGCGAAGGCCGCTTCAAGAGAGCGAAGGGCGGTAAAGATGATGGGGACTCTGTGCCCTTGTTTGCCGAACCAGGAATGCCACTGGGAGAGACGTCAAGAGAGCAGTCTCCCCCTAAGGAGAATCTACCAACACTGACAACTCAGGCCAACAAGGAAAATTCCGCTCCGTCAGAAAATGGAATCGCGGAACCAGGACCACAATCTCTGCAGAAGAACGATTCCAAACATGAAGAATCCCCAGCTTCTGCCGGCAATGAGTTTGCGCCATGGGAGTTCAAGCAACAGCAACAAGCTGTGGATTTCAATGCCGCACGTCCCTTCACAGCAAGGCGATATGGATCTGGTCTTCCTGCCTACGGACAATACGAAGCATCCGATGAGGAGTTCGAGCCTGTCGTCGAAGACTCTAAGCCAGAGCCAGTCAAGAGTCACAAGAAGAACTCCTTATCTGCTACAGCGAAACCATTCGAGTTCAAGCCAGGAGCCTTCTCTTTCAAATTTGGCGAGCCCTCTGAGACCAAACCTGCATCGCCTCCGGTTGTGCAACCATCAGTGTCCAAAGGATTGTCTGGCTCAAGATACGCAAGAGACTCATCACCAGAACTAGAACGAGAGGTTCACACTGAGCCAGTTCAACCAGCAAACCTAGTCAAATTCGGATTATCCGGGTCAAGATTTGCCAGAAGTCCAACCCCAGAGGAGTCTGCTCCGTTCTCGCCCCCTATGGATGCTGGAATTGATGCTACATACACAAGAAGTCCAACACCTGGTCAAGATAATTATCACCATTCACCAAGTCCAAATCATGAAGATCTTGCAATGGATGACATTGATGCTATCATGAACGAAATGAATGCACATGATCGTAAGAATGTCCCCAGAAATGTGTTCGCAGATACTCCCGAATATACCCAAGCCAGCCCAGCGGGACGCATTCAAGTTCCTGACATGGATAATTCCTCTCCAATTCGACTGCAGCCACAGAACCTCATGCGGTCAGATGCACCAAGTCCAAGTCCTGGACGATTCCACTCTTTGCCTGAGGACCAACAAAAAATCTACTCCCGAGCCGTTGACCAAGATCCGTTCGCGGTGGATAATTATGGATCTCCCGTTCATCGTCTCAACAACGGCTCAAGTGTTCCAGCCAGTGATTGGGATGATGTTCTCAGTGAAACTGAAGAGTCGAAATTCCAACATCGTGCCCAGTTCTTCGACAACCATGTCAATGAGCTTGTCGGCGGTCTTCTGGAGGATCGATTGCACCCTCTCGAGAAAACATTAGAAGCAATTCAATTGTCTGTAAATTTGATGGCATCCCGTGCTCCCTCTAGTAGGCGCGAGAGACGAAGCATCTCTGGTGCTTTAAGCGATGCTGATGATGAGGATGACGATGACGTTCACCCACGCCGCTCCCACAGTCCAAGGAGAGATAAGAAACTCGAGAAAATCAGAAGCATCATCACCGAGGCTCTCAACACACATCATTCATCCCGACCACAAACTGCTACCTCGTCTACGGTTGCTCCTGACCCAAGAGAGGTATTACAGGCGCTGCACGAGATGAAGGAGCAATTTGGACAAAGCATGCGTCTTGACTTCCGGGCCGAAGATCTTAGAAACATTGTTGAAGAGGCAGTAGAGAAGCGAATGCCACCTTCGCCCAAGCCTGGTATCGATGAGGCGGCTGCTTTCAGAGATGCAGAACAGAAAGCCAGAATTGAGGATCTTGAACTAAGACTTGCCCGTGCAGAGTCTACCTCCGAGGAAGATACGAGGACCCGTAGAGCCGCCGAGGACCGCCTAGCTGAAGTTCAGAGACTACTACGTATCTCAGCCGAGGAAGAAGACCGACTCCGGGAGGCCATGGAAAAACGGGAGGCTACCATTCAGAAAATCATTGACGAGCGAGACCAAAAGGTCAGAGCAGTAGAAGAGTCAAGAGCCAAGACTAGCATGCGCATTTCTCTCCTCGAGGCTGCGCAAGAAAATGCTAATAAGGCATCTGCGGATGCCCAAGGCCGACTCGCCCACGCAGAAAAGGATCTCCGGGACACCAGGCAACAACTACACCACTGGCAATCGGAAGCCGAGCGAGCCTTGGAGGCCGCCAGACGTCACGGCGAGGATGCAGAACACTCCAGTGAATTAAACAAAGAGCTCAACCGGAAGCTGGATAGTGTCAAGACCCAGATGGAGGAAAGTATCCGAGTCCGTGAGGCCATGAGAGGGAAATTAATTGGTTTGCAGGAGGACATGGCAACCGCCGCTCGCAATATCTCCGATGAGAACGCCCGCCGTTTCAAGAAGGAGCAAGAACTCATTGCCCGCCAAGAAGTCCTGGATGCCAGATTGCAAGCCGAGGCCAGGACTCGAGAACGTCTGGAACAGGAGATTGAACGTTTGGAGAATGGTGAGAGGGAAGGTATGAGGGCTGTGAGCGAGTCCAAGCGTCTAGAAGCATTGGTCATTGAGTTGAGAAACGAAAATCACCTTACTGAGAAAGATGCTATGCGTTATCAACGAGAGTTTGAGGAGGCTAGAGAGAGTGGTTTGAGTGAGGTCCAACGAACTCGCAACTACTTGCAAGCAGAGGTTGAGGCAGCAAATAACCAAGTCAATGTTGTTCGTGAAGATTTGGAGAACCAAATCATTCTTTTGAGAAATCAACTCGACCAAGTTAAGCTTGATGCCGATGCTGCTCTTGAGCGCAACGAAATGTTGATGGAGGAATCTCAGACTTCCAAGAAGACTTTGATTGATGAGCTCAAACGCAAGCATGACGATGACGTGGAAGACATCCAAGCCCGCTACGAACGCCAAATCAACAACTCGACTGAGGATGCTCAACGAGCTGAACAGCATCTTCTCGAACGTCTGTCTTTGTCCTCAGCCAAGACTGAACATCTTCAAGATCGTGTTGCACACCTCGAAGAGAAACTTGAGATTGCCAACCAAGCTGCCACGGCTGCTGCTCAAGCCGCAAAGACAGCTCGCTCTGGTTCCATTACTTCTTCTCAACCAACCAGAAGACTCTCTCGAGCCTTGGATCTACCTGAGAAGATCTCTCCTCAGGCATTGCGAGAATCTATCATGGTGCTCCAAGAACAGCTCCAGGACCGCGAGCAGACGATTGAGCAGCTCGAAGCTACCATCACTGAGCTAGATCCTGACTCTGCTACTAAGATCTCCAAGCGAGATGACGAGATCCTCTGGCTTCGAGAACTTCTCTCCGTCCGCAAGGGAGACTTGACTGATATTGTTCAAGCTCTTGAAACCGATCAATGGGATGCAAACAGAGTCAAGGATGCAGCAATCCGCTTGCGTGCAAACCTCCAAATGGAAGAGCAGGAGCACGAAAGAGCAATGAACGGTGGTTCGGCACTTAATCTCCCTAACATTGCCGCCTCTATTCGCGACGTTGCTTCACCGCGAGTCGCTCAAGCAGTTGGCCCTCTAGCAGCAGCATGGGGAAACTGGCGCAAGGGCCGGGAAAACAGCAGTGGTATTTCCGAATCCAACAGAGGCGACAGAAGTCACTCCTCTACCCCAAGTCGAGCCATCAACAACGCCAGCCCTGCAAACCAAAGTTTCCTCTCTGGTCTCTTGACCCCACCTACTACTTCCGCACGTACTCCTAGCGGGAATGTGATGTCTTCTTCCAGTCTACTTAGGAGAGCGACTTCGGGTCAACATCAGCAGCAGCCACAACAGCCACAACAGCAGCAGCAACAACCAACAGCATTTGGAAGCACCGGCCAGCGATTCACTCGTGAACAACTCGCAAACCGGCCACCTATTCCAAGAGGCATGACTCCAAGACAATATGCTAAGAGTGCAACTCCTCCAGCGGCACCATCCACTCCACCGATGATGAGGCAGAGTTCATATGATGCCGATGCCACGGCGGGCGATTTCAGTGATGCAGGATTCTATGACGATGATGAGAGCACCGTTGATGATTACAGAGGGGAGAGCATCGGTGGAAGATGAAATAACCAAGACGACGAAACACTGTCGTAGTCCGATTTCCTTTGTCTTTCCCTTTGTCTTTTTTTTTTGCTTGGATTCGTGGAGAGACACTTTCTACGGGGGAGGATTTGCGATAGTTTGTGGAAAGCGGGCAGCATATCTTTTTGCATACATACATACATATGTTGTATCGCTTTTTTCATAATAAGGTCTAGACAGATTGATACCCATGTTTGGAGGCAAAAAAGGGAGATGATGGTTCGGATGACAGCCGCAAATTGCGATACCCCCCAACATATTTTTCTTTCGACTTTTATCGCGTTGGTTTTTAATTATTTGTTCGTTTGCGTTTGTCTTTGTGGTGGAAGATGAAAAAGTCTGAGTGTGCTATTTGTTGCTCTGTCGTTACCTGTTGTATATATGGCTTTTTGTGTTTGGTTTAGTGTGTGGTATCTAATGGTGGTGGCTGAGTAGGATAGTATTAGTAGGTGTGACACGATAAATTAGAGAATTGAAAACATTCATTCATCTGGAAAAATCATGTCGGTGTCCTGTATTCGTTCATATGATTCGGTAACATGATGGTTGCCTTACTCCTGATATCTTATCATCCTATCTGTCTCCAAGCCATCACTCCCTGTTCATCCCCCTCCTTCCCTCCACACTTCCTTGTCCACCTCAACCTACCAGAACAGTATAGTAGGCACTTAGCCATTCAATCAATAGGTACCTTGCTCATCTCCATACTCCCAGCCAAAGTGATAAATACACTGCATTCGCCAAGGTTTTAATTTTCAAGGTAAGCGCAGATCAGGACGCAAGTACATGAACAAACATATCCAAGCAGACTATTACATACGACCATAGACTAAAGAGAATTGGGCATCCCGTCCGCTCTGCCATACACAAGCTTTAGATCGGTAGATTAGTAGTTGGGTGGGTGACCACCAGCGAATCCCTGCTGTTGTATGTTCCTTTTTTGTCCTTTTGGTCCTTTTGCAGGTTGTGTTAAAGATATTAATCTAGTGGATGATAGGGTTGGTCTGACTTCTTGTGGCTGGGAAGTATGACTTTGTTTTGTTTTGTTTTCTTATTCAAGGACGAGAGCAAAAAAGGTGTGAGATCATGTCTTGTTGCGTATTTTGATTTACTTTGGTTTTGCTTTTGGGGTTTTGGAGGAGTGTTGTTGTTTTAGGTAGGCAGGTTGGGAGGTTGGTATTAATGTCAGTGGCAGGGACGGGTGGGTGTCTTTCGAGAGAAATCACTAAATTTAAGATTTTTTTTATTCTAATACGGATTAACTAGTCTAATCGTTGAGATGAAAAGTAATTTGTAGAGGTATTGATAAGTTCAGTATCATAAACGTTCAAACCTCTGCGGTATTGGACGCAGACGGAATTCAACTCTGACTGTGCCAAGAAAAGAGTAATACTCATCCAAACCAAACAGTCACCGTCTTCTGTACTCAGGAACTCTACTGTATGGTCGTACATTACGGAATCAGACCTCGATATTCGACAAGACGGCAAGAGGAGATGTTGGTTTGTTGTTTAGGGCTGACTGGAAGCTAAACGGAGGAGAACGAAAAGAGAAGTTCGATATTGAAGATGCATCCCCCACGCACACTGAGAATGCCAGGCATGATGTATCTGGAAGGTGGTGAGAATGGTGTTTGGCTTGGTCTAATATCAATACATGTGTTGTACATTACCTGAATGTTGCAATGCAGATGGTGCAGAAGATGAAATGACGGGAGGAAAGACTATTGGATGGGGAGGTGTAAAATTTAGCGTCGATGGAAGCTCGGGTAAGAGAAGATATGTACGATAAAGAATTGAAATCCCTTTAATTCTCTTCGCTTAGCAAATTTTGTGTATTTTTGAGAGGGCTGTTAATCACTGGAGATCCAGTATAACGATTTGGCTGGACTGCTAGAGTCTAGACCCCGCCTCCAGAAATCAACCTCCCCACAACTTCGACTCCTGCATCTCAACCCCCTAAACACTCAACATGACAAGCAGATATGCATTATCTACTTGATCTATAGATCATCTCACAACCCCTCCTCTAAGGATTGTAGGTGTTTATCTTCGCCCACCTTCCCCATCCAGCCTAGCATCGGCAATGATGCTAATTAACCTTAAGCCACCTGCCGACACTTGCAGCATCTTGACAACCGCCATCACCTGCATCACCCGCCATCCCCAAACACTAATTGGCTGCACACCTTCAAGCACCTCTCGCCAACAGCTAGGCCAAGCCAGAGAGCAAGCCTGTGATGAGCATCCAAGAATCGGCAGCTGTTCCTTATGGGGAAGCTGGAGAAGAAAGGGCCATTGATGTTCTGCAGCGGGAAGTTCTCGGTTGGACGTTCGATCCTAACGAGACAGGAGAATGTATCTCTTGTGCTGTGGGAGACGACGCACACGATACAGTACTTTGAGATTGGTGGAATGAGATAAGGCAGCTAATGTACCGTGTTTTATGTGGTAGATGTGCTGGCTGTGCGGAATCTCGCCGTTTGGACCTGTCATGTTGGTTCAAGGCTTTACAGAAAGGCTTGATGGGGAAGGCGAACGGTTGAGGTGTTGATCTCTCTACTTTTATCGAACAGATAGAGTTCGTGATGAGCTGCCTGTCACTTCTGAGATGTGCCGAGTCATACCCAAAAATGGAAGGTCTGGAATCTGGATCTCTTGAGCCAGAGACTTCTAGAAGACATAAAGATCTTTGAGATTTCCGTTTCTGTTGCTTCTATCATCTCCTTTTCTCTTCATCCTATCAATTACTCTCCGCACAAGATGAAGGCTTCTATCACATCTCTCTTCTTGCTTGCTGTGAGCGCGGTGGCTCAGAAAGTAAGCTATGATGGAGCTAAAGCTATCAGAATCGCAGTCGGCGAGGATGTGACTCCTGTTTTGAACGCAATCACCAAGTTAAAGCTCGAGACCTGGAAGGGTATCGGTCCTGATGGTATTCCAATTGCCGGAGGCCATGTCGATTTGGTCGTACCAGCAAAAAAAATCGCCCAGTTCGAGAAGTTGACCAAGGGTATCACCCAAGAGGTTATGCACGAGGATCTTGGCTTATCCATTGCTGCTGAGAGCGCTACACCTGCTTTGACCAGCAGAGGTATGTTCCCTAATCTTTACAAATGTTGAGATAATTGATTCTGACGGTTTGTTGTAGCTGCAAACCTCGCTTATTTCAACACTTACCATCCGTATGCGGAACATCTTACTTTCTTGCAGGAATTGGTTGCTGCCAATCCTACTCGATCTGAGATTATCACCAGCGGAACTTCCGTCCAAGGTAGAGTTATCACTGGTATTCATTTCTGGGGATCCGGTGGCAAGGGCAGCAAGCCCGCAATTGTTTTGCACGGAGGAGTGCACGCTCGTGAATGGATCACTCCTATGGTAAGTCTTTTGTTCGGTCATTTGAAACTATTTCTAACATAACATAGACCACTGAATACTTTGCTTACTACAGTAAGTTCTGACTTGCTTTTCATTTGGAACCGGAGCAGCTGTTTAGCGTTTTCATCCTGTTCACGATCAACCTCCCCACTCTTGAAAGAGACTTGCTAACGTTCAGTCAAGTGCTCACAAACTATGCTACCAACACTGAGATCAAGGGTTTCGTCGACAAGTATGACTACTATCTCTTCCCAGTTGTCAATCCAGATGGTACGTCTTCACTTCCCATTTAGACGCGAGAACCAACCTGACAAATACAGGCTTCGTTTACACCCAAACCACAAACAGACTCTGGAGAAAGAATCGCCAGACCGTCTCGACCAGTACTTGCATTGGCCGAGATATCAACCGCAACTGGCCCTACCAATGGGCACTCACCGGTGGTGCAAGCACCAACCCTTGTGATGAGACATACAAAGGTAGGCCCCGGCTCTCAGTCCTGACTCTTAACTACAGTCGGATCATCTACTAATCTTGCACTGAAGGTCTTGCCGCTGGAGATTCCCCAGAAAACAAGGGTCTTTTGGCATACATCAACAATCTCAAGGCTGGAAAGGGGGTTCAGATGTACTGGGATATCCACTCCTACTCTCAACTCTTCATGACCCGTAAGCTCTCACTTCTCTCGGGCCCAATAATTTTTGATTGAAACATTAATCTAACTCATTCACCAGCATACGGATATTCCTGCACCGCAGTAGCACCCAACAACTCTGTACTTCAGTCTCTAGCCAGTGGAGTCGCAGCTGCCATCCGCGCCGTCTACGGAACCGTCTACGGCGCTGGTCCTATCTGCTCCACCATCTACAAAGTCACCGGTTCATCTGTTGATTATATTAACGATGTTACTAAGGCTAAGTACACTTTCACTATTGAGTTGAGAGATACCGGAACCAATGGATTCATCTTGCCTGCCAGCCAGATTCTGCCAACTGGTGTTGAGACTTGGGCTGGCTTGAGGTATTTGTTGATTAACATGGTTTCTCTTTAAGTGGAGTACATTATGGAGAGGAGACCGGCACTTCGGAGGAGTTTGTAGGAAGACGGGAAGTGGGGGCGGGGTATGTGGAGGAAAGGTTGCGATGAGAGAATATGTGCTTGAAACTATAGATACATTATACACCATATCACAGTACATACAAACAACGCAAATACAGTTTCTCTAGCACGCGTCTTCACTTGTTGGGTATTTGCGTCCACTTCACAAGACTCTATCCAAGAGCGAGACCGGCTTCCAAGGAATGGACGGATAGATGATGTTTAGGATCAATTTTGTCCCGAAATCCTTGAAACCATGCACGTCGACCGGAGATATCACCATCTGAATTTAAGTGCGAAAAGGGACCCCATTTAAATTTTATTTTCCCTGTCTTCTCCATTGAGGACCTGCATAGAGGTTCGATAGCTGTTGCCATGCCCGAAAACACCATTTGAAAGAAATATAGAAGTTCAGTGAAGGCTTCAGATGAGCAACCCTCCCCCAACTCTGACACAACACAACGACAGACGCATTCCCCCAAGCTCTAAACGAGCAAGCGCCTGATGTGATCGCCAAAAACGCCAGCAGATCAATCAACCACCCTCGCACAAGCTCGCAAAAACAAGAAAAAAAAACATCATCGCACATGCATCCCCACTCTTTCATTGGTCTCGTCATTCTCACCAAGCCCACTTTCCCACTGATCGTTGCAATCTGATCACTTGATAAGATATTGCTCCGTCGCAATCTTATCAGATCCTTCCTCATTTCTCCTGCGGATGCACATTCTGATCCACAACTCCATACAACCCCCCTCCTTCAACGTAAGCCGAATAAACTAAGCAAGCCTAGAAAAGCCTTGCCGTTCAAGTGCCGTGCTTGGACGTGGTCTCGGAGTCTTGGAACTCTTGGAATTTGTATGATTTAATGCAGGATCGGAGTAGTGTAAGGAAGTCATCGAATTATTTGAGGTTGATGAGAGGGTGAGATACTGTTCTAGGGATAGTGTACAGGAGAGGAGAGGGTAGATCTCTGAGATTGATGAGAATGCGTGGAGGGATGGATGGAGATGCAGACGGAGAACGGAGACGGAGGACAGGGACAGAGTTTTCGGGGGGGCTTTGTTTTTTGGTGATAATGCGTGTGGTGATGTGTTCAGAGTAGGTTGAGGGTGGAGAGGCTTTAGTATGTCATGGTTAGAAAGGATCAGCGTGAGTGTTTAAAGAGAAAGAGATTCCCTGTCTTTGCTGGGTGAGATCTCTTTTGACTCTTTTGACTCGAAACATACCTTTTCAAGAATAATAGTCTTCCATCCTACATTCAACTTCACAAAGCCTCCAACCTCGTACATATACACAACTCAAAATGACAGACATCCAAACTCACCCCCAACCCTCTCACGACCTAAAGTCCCCTCTCCTCACTGACTTCACACCTCCATCAACCACATCCACATCCAAATCACAGCAAGAAGATCAAACAACACTCACCTCCCTCTCCGAAAAGATCTCCGCACTCTCCTCAGAACTAAGCACCTACCTTTCAGATAACAAAATCCCCGCCCCTACATTCGGAGCCGATTCACCAACGAGCTATGCCGGACTTTCGCATGAGATGTTCATGAAGAGACAGGTTTTGCTGGATGCTGTGTCCGACTTGTGGTATCTAGCACAGGGCCCAAGCGAGAGCATTTTTAATTATGCGCATTGTGTAAGTCCTCTTTTCCTTTTCAACCATTCCAGAATTGTGGAAGCTAAAAAGGCATATCGCTAATCAACTTAACAGGTAATGCCCGATGCAACCTGCCTCAACGTCCTCAACTACTTCGACTTCTGGTCCGCTGTCCCTCTCGAAGGTTCAGCAACTTATGCATCGATAGCAACCAAGACGAAACTTCCCGAGGACGTCGTCTACCGAGTCCTCCAACACGCCATCACACTTCGCATCTTCTCCGAAACCTCTCCCGGCTCACCCACCTCCGTCGTGCAACACACCTCTCGCTCAGCAGCCCTCTTAAAATCCGTCGGACTCAAAGCGCTTGTTTCCACCGTTCTTGACGACGCTGGTGCACCTATGATGGTGCTCAACAACGCTCTTGAGAAGTACTCTCTCAACAAGAAAGACTTGTCTGCGAATATGAGTGATACAGCGTTCGCGCTGTTCCATGAGAGCGAGACGTTCGGAAAATATCAGAACAGTTGGGAGTTCATTGAGAATGATGGTGAGGGTGAGAAGAAGGGTTGGCGCCAGAAGAACTTTGTGAAGTTTATGAATTATATCAAGGAGATTTTTGCGTTGGAGAAGACTATGTTGGAGTTGTATGATTGGAAAGCTGCGGGGAATGCGAGGGTTGTTGATGTAAGTGATACACTTTCCACCTCTCTACTTTGCCCTGGACGATTAGTAAACAAGCAGCGAGAGCATTTGACTAACTCACACCTTGAAAACAGCTTGGCGGATCCGGCGGTCACGACTCCTTCGTTTTAGCAAAAGCCTTCCCCAACCTCCAAATCACCATTCAAGACCTCCCCCAAGTCCGAAAAGTATTCGAAGCCAACCGCCCCAACACACTTTCCTCACGAGTCACATTCTGCGAACATGATCTCTTCCAACCGCAATTCATCATCGCACAGATCTACATCCTGAAGCTCATCCTACACGACTGGCCCAAGGCCGAATGTATCCGCATCATCCAATCGCTCATCCCCGCGCTGCAGCCGGGCGCGAAGATCCTATTTATTGATTATATTGGCAAGCCAGGTGGTAGTGAGGCAGCGGACTTGCCTAGAACGTTTAAGCAGTTTGGCACGGCGACAGATTTGAGGATGATGGCGTTGTTTAATACGAAGGAGAGACCGGTGAGCGACTATGAGGGATTCTTTAAGGAGGCCAGTGAAGGATTTGAGATTGTGAGGGTAGAGGCGAGCCCCGAGACGTTTATTGCTGTGATTGAGGTTGTTTGGAAAGGATTGTGAGATGAAGAGGGTGTAATAGGAAATTTGGAGGATTGAGTTAGAATATTGTAGAGAAAAGAGATAGAAATCACGTCGCACAACCAAAAAAGACAGGAACAAATCTATTCCAGTCTTACCATCTAGACGAAATGTAAAGAATTCTCTTGTATATCCAGTGAATTCAAATTCAAGGCATCAATTCAGCCTTTTCTAGAAGTTGAGTCGTCTGTTTGCTCCGTTTGCTCAACTTTCTAGTTCCGAAGCGAATGAGTTCCGCAAAGACTATTAAAAGCGACACTGTGCACAACTAAACAAAAGGTAGAGAAAACATACCTAACTTTAGAACCGCAAAACATCAAGTTATTTGAAGTTCCATTCAGTTCGGAAAGAAATTTGCCAAACAGAACATTACATCTCCACAAGGGGATCCATACGTGTGTCCTGAAATGGCACCTCGAGAATCAGCACCAGTGACCACCATGCCGAAGAAAGAATATTAAAATACGCAAAGGACACAATTTCAAGGGCACAAAGTATTTTAAGCATGTCTTTGACCATCCGCCAACACCACCCACCAAGTGCATAATCTCAATCTTGTTGTTGGAGCACGATCAGCTCCGACAATCAGACTTGCCAGAATAGAGTTGAGATTTAATCTTGAGATGCATGAATAATGGTGGACGTTTCAATTACCATCTCATGACCACTTACATTCCAATTGCTCTAAATGTTCTGTGAAAATCGCCGAGTTCATGCCGGTTGTGAGTAACGAAAATGGACACATCATAATAACACACAACTTCAAAACACTACAATAACGGAAAAAGTAATACTAACACTTCCCTACCACTTGTTTAGGTGGGCATCCAAAAGGGAGGGAGTCGATTGTCCATTCGTCCGGAGCATGGCAAAGACGATGCCTAGGATATCCTGGGGAGGCAAAGGGCAGCGCCATTTAGAAGCACGTCAAACTTCAAAGTCATGGCCCATGAGTCGCTTTCGCATGCTCATTCCATTGTGTATTTCAGTTTTGTGGTACTACTTGTGGACCGAAGAATAATGGCCCTGAATGATACAATTCTTCAATTGAATAAAGAGATCCAAGAATCATCCCAGGATTTGGTGTTGATATGAAATGTGATGTGCATGTATGTAACTCGCGATCTTAAGAAACGTCAAAAGATTGGACTAAAACGAAATTTGAGTAAAACGACGCATGGAGGGACAGCTGTAATATGAATAACTACTTGTAATTGCTCCTCTGATGGACCTTGCCAGGATTAAGAAGCATTGAAGTCGCACGATATCTTCAATCGGCGTGCATGATGGAGGCTGAAAGACGTTGGCAATGGACACTCGCCCACCCGGAGCCAAGGGCAACCCACCAAACAATCCAGACCAGTGCCACCAGGTTGTAGAAAACGGGGAAGACGCCAAACCCCATGATTCATTCGTACTTGTTTTCGTCCATCTCCTCGTCCCCCTTTTCCCCTTCACATTGATGACGCTCCACCTCCCGGTCCAAGACATCCGTAGAAGGTCCGTCCCCGTCAAAAGCCGTGCTGGGCAGCTGGGCACAATGGATCATCGGCAAGGAGTGCGCGATCCGATCGACAAGTCAGAATTCACCCTCGAGACCCTCTGGCGGGGACAAGACCGATGTTTACAGAGCCCCAAGAATTCTCCATGGATGTTGATGTCGTCTTGTGGATCAATACCTTGTTGAAATCTGAAAGGTCCAGGGAGAGTGCTCAGAAGAGGAATTTTCGCCGTCTTTACATCATTCGTTCGTTCTCTGGGTGTTCGTGTAACTCGTGTTGGATCAAGCAGGACAAGCATCGCGAAAACTCTCGCTAGAACTTCTGGCTGGGCGAGCAGGTCTTGGCCCCGTCGGAGTCTGGGCATTCAGCATCCAGCAAGGCACGCCTCACCACTCAACGACCAAGCTCCTCAGCAACAAGCAAATTTGTTTTCAGGCACTTCTGTTTCAAGCAATACTAGCAGCGGTGATCTGGCGCGTCTTTTTTGTCATTGGGGGAGCCACCATAAGGCCGAAGCTAGGGGAATAAGACCGGGAGAGTTAAGGCAGGACGACGTCGAGGCTGGTGCCAAGTCGCTGAAACCTTCGATGATCTTTCTTCGCGCGCTCCATGCTAGGACTTGGAGGGAATAGCGCGAGCGTTTTGCAACTCTGTTGATGTTCTCTTTGATGTTGTTGGTTGATTCAACGGGGGTAGCCTTCTTGTGTTGCACCCGGCTTCTGCTGGCGTCTGTTGGTGTTGAGAATTTGACGTCCTCGCCACAGTTGGTGATACTTGGCGAGAACTGGAAATGACCCTGTGGGGAAGATCATAGTCCATAGATGCCGGATCCAGGTTTATTTCCTACAAGGTACATGACAGGCAAGGAGGAGTCCAACGTGGAGCCATCTTTGCAGCAATAGCGTCTGGAACTCTGGAGCTGGTCGCGGAGTAGTATGGAGTGTAAACCCCAATGGAGAGACGCGGGGGTGAGGAGTTCTTGGGGTTGAGGTTGAGGGAGTGAGTATATCTAGAATCAATTTCCCCTTCAATTTTCTGTCTTGCTCATCTCCTCCTCATCCTCCCTCCGCTATCTCGAGTTGTTCATACTAGTTTCCTTCCCCTGAACTCGGAATTTTACTTTCATCTTTTGATACATTTCCAAGTCCTCGCCAGCCTCATCACAATGGGAGAAGCAGGTGTTCGTCGAGGCTCTGCAGCTTCAGCAACAAGAGCCGCCGGTATTGACGACCATGCCGTCACTGGCAGAGGAGAGATTACCTTGAGAGAGTCTATTGTACCAGTCTGCTTGGTAACAGTACTCTTCTTCATGTGGGGATTTGCATACGGCCTGCTCGATGTCCTCAACGCACATTTCCAAGTTGCTCTCGGAATCAGTCAAGGAATGAGTGGTGGACTACAAGCAGCATACGTAAATACCACCTCGTTCCCTCAAGTAACTTTACCCCAAATGCTAACTTTCATAGTTCGGTGCATACTTCATCGGTCCCCCAACATACTCTGGTTGGATAGTTCGCAGATTCGGTTATAGATGGACGTTCATTACCGGTCTTTGTATATACGGAGTCGGTGCTTTGATGTTCTGGCCTTCCGGTCTCTATCGTAGCTTCGGAGGATTCTGCGGTAGCATGTTCATCGTCGGTTCCGGTCTCTCCACCCTCGAAGCAGCAGCAAACCCTTTCATTGCAACTTGCGGTCCTCCCCGCTACTCCGAGATGCGTCTTACTCTCGCACAGGGTTTCCAAGCCATTGGATCTGTTGTCGCACCCGTCCTCGCCAGTCAAGTCATCTTCAAGAACGTCGATGATAACTCCTTGACATCTGTGCAATGGGTCTACTTGGGAATTGCCATTTTCGTGTTCCTCTTGGCCATTGTATTCTTCTTCGCCAACATCCCGGAAGTCACTGATGCCGATCTGGAGGACCAAGCCAAGCAAACCGCCGCAGAGACCGAGTTCGAGGATAAATCATTCTGGAAGCAATATACTCTGTTCTACGGTGTTCTCGCCCAATTCTGCTACGTGGGTGCTCAGGTTGCGTATGCTGGTTATTTCAGTAAGTTTACCAACTCGCTTGTCTTCATTAGTGCAGTACTAACCGAAGTGTGTAGTTAACTACGTCTCTTGGGTCAAGCCAGGCACTACTCACGCAACCGGCGCGAACTTGTTGGCCGTCGCCCAGGCATGTTTCGCCGTCGGTCGCTTCGTTGCAGTCGGCATGATGAAATTCGTCAAGCCCCGTCTGGTCCTCATGGTCTTCATATCCGGCGTTATACTTTTCAGCGCTCTAGTCATGGCTTTAAAGGGCAACGCCGCCATCGCCGCCATCTCGATGGTGCTCTTCTTCGAGTCGTGCATCTTCCCTCTCATCCTCACGCTCTCTCTTCGTGGTTTGGGTCGTCACAGCAAGCGTGGTGCAAGTTTCCTCGTTGCCGCCGTGTCCGGTGGTGCTTTGTTCCCACCTGTTCTTGGTGTTGTCGCTGATGCACTTGGGGGTACACACCCAAAAGGCATACTTCATCCCATTCATTGGTTTTGCGATCGCCTTTACTTTCCCTGTCTACTTGAACGTTTTCAAGCGCAAGAGTTTGGATGCCTGGACTGATAAGGTTAATATTGGTATGGATCAAGAGAAGAAGGATGTTGAGACTGGATCGATTGGAGAGAAGGAGAAGGAGGTTTCTCAAGATGAGATCAAGATGAACTAGATGATACGGGATTGTGTATGGCGTTTTTGGAAAGATTTGTATAAGGTTACGATATCCCGCTCGGAAGAGACATAGACATAGAGACTAGATCTGGAGCTGGTGTTTGAGGAAGATTGAAACGACATGTTTAATTGAACTTACCGGCCTCTCTTCGTGGACTGTGAATGACTGTATGCAAATCAAAATCTGAATCTCCAAATATCATATCGCAAAATGGTGATAGTCTACCAGGTTCATCATCGGGATATCAAACTCAACTCACGGACACCTGACCAAGACTCCCACGGAAAAGAGCTCTGGCACCTGAGCCTATTT
>JBAMDN010000707.1:0-51000 GCA_037074945.1 Tetracladium marchalianum | reverse complement strand
TTTACAGAAGCATAGATAGACAGGTTCTCGGACGAAGAAATCACCGTCTTTGAATGTTCATACCTGGGAAGAAGTGCATTAGATGACGAATATGGTTGCCGACTGCACTGCGGATGGAGTTGATTTGAGAGGTCCTGCCTCCTGACGAGCTCGGATGGCCTTCGGATGGTTCAGCTCATTTCATTTGATTTTTGGTGGCAAAGATGAGTAGTCATGGAAGGGACAATGGTGCCTATGTTCCAAAGTATCAGTAAGTTAAGGAAAGAGCATGAGGAAGAGCGAGGCCAAGCTGCAATCATCTCTCTCTCTCTCTCTCTCTCTCTCTCTCTTCTGACGTAGAATAAACAAATGGGCCTCGCGATCCAAACCTCGACACCTATACAATCTTCTTTCAGTATCCATTCGACACATCATACCATCCCATCATTCTTGATACAAGTTCCGCACAACACCCTCAAAAAATGCAACAAACCATAGCCCACCATCATCCTCAACCACAATTCCCCTTCCATCCTTCGCCCATGGACACCCGCACCAAGCCATTACCCCATACTCACACCTCCAATTCTCTTTCCAACTTCGCCTTCCCTTCCAAATTGACTTCCAACTCTTCCTCCAACCACCTACGCATATCACGTAAACTCACCACCCACCTAAACACCCTCGAGAATCGAATGGACGCTCTAGAAACGATACTTTGTCATGGCCGACTGGAGAAAAGATAGTTGACACATTCACCGCTCGACGAGTTGAGAAATCGAAATTGGCGCGCGGTGAAGATATTGGGGAGGGTTTAGATTTGGATTTTATGCCTTTGGAATATGGGGAGATTGATGTTGGTGAAGAGGAAGAGGAGGGAGCACAGGATGGTTATATTCGACATTATTGCGAGGATGCAGATTCGTGTAATTGTTTGAGGTTTCGAGTGACAGATACATGCGATATGGAGATGGATGAGGCTTGTGGTGAGGGGAGATGTTGTTGAGATGAGGATTTTGATCCACGAGATAGACTCTCGGTGGGAGCCGAACCCAGTTCATCATCGACGCCTCGGCCTCCTTTGAAAAGCCTTGAAGGGCCACGGAGTAACATCTTCAAGTTCTCCTCTCACTCTACAATCTTTTCATACTCTGGCAGCCGTTGAAAACCTACGACTATTCCAAAAGAGAAAATTAGAAACTCGAAAACCAGACGCACCAACCTTATCACTCCCAAGTTCACACCAACAGCAACTCAAAATCTTTCATCTCCAAAATCCTCAACGTCTTCTACCGCCGCTGTGAAGCATCAATGACCGCCAAAATCGATTCGATTTAAGCTACCGCAAGCGAGGCCGATATCGGATGTGAATCAGATCAATTCTTCCAAATCGTCTTCGTTGAACTCTCGTACCATCCCAGTGGTAATGACTTAAAAAAGGCCAAAAATATCAAGGAAATGCACGCCGCTTCCTGGTAAACTCCAGCTCCACGGATTTTCAAATGAAAATATTCCCTCTGACAGAGCTTCTTCTTCTTCAAGCGATGGTGCTAATTTATTTGACACTTCTTCCGTTCGGTCGTCTGCCTCTTCAATCTCCACGACTGAATCGGCGATGGGTGAACAAATGCTTGATTACAAGAAGTTCAAGGATAGCAAATGATGAGTTCAGGCTACTTACTCAGCAGATTCAATGCGTTGAACGCAGAGCAGTTTCAGACCCCATAGAATTGTAAGGTTTCGAGGTTTTAGTAACTTTCGAACGTGAAGTAAACATTCAATGGAAAGAAGGGTTGGTTCTTTTACCTGGTAAATCCTGAGGTACACTTGTAGTGTATAAAAGAGCATACAAATATTACTGAATAGCGTTCAATACACGATAATTGGGTTGATTTGCTGACTGATCGATCTCATAGGATTGTTCATTTGGACCTGTGCGTGAGAAATACTTCCTCCAGCTACATGTCCCCATAATAATAGGCTCACAATGGCCACTAAGCCAGCAATAGACGAAGACAACTAGACAGGAGCGATAATCCACAACAAAAACTAAACTGCAAGAAAAGATCCTTGAATATGTCATTTTTCATACGTATTTTTGTGAATCCCTCTTTTTCGAGAAGTGCCCCACTCCGGAAAGCCCATGGTTATATTTATGATTTTCAAAACAAGAACAAAGAGAATTTCTTTCCCAGCCCAATAGTTAAAAGAAGTACGCCCGTGCTGAACGCCAATGCATGTTTTTGTGGAACAGGTACGGTAGGTATTAGAAATCATAGGTAGTTAAAAGGATGATTATTCTGCTGGCGTTGGTTGACTTCCAATAGCGTGGAAGCCGTCAAGGGTAACTTGCACAGCGCCTGCTTGGACGAGCTTTGGGTGTACGTTAGTACGAGAGTGCGGATGGAGTAAAGGGAAGATAGCTTACAGCTCTGCTCAAATCGTCAATCAAGTCATCTACATCCTCAATGCCTACACACAAGCGAATGATATCCTCGGGCATATTTCGCTCTTTGCGAACCTTCGGGTCAATGCTCGCGTGACTCATCTGGCATGGCATGCTAATCAGACTGTTCACACAGCCAAAACTCACACTAATACCCCATAATCTAGCGGCTTCGACAATCCTCTCGGAAAGAGCTGGATCACCCGTTTCAAAAGAGAGGACGGCGCCTGCTCCGCGAGCCATGGACCAGTGAAGATCGTATTGTGGGTGTGATTTCAAGCCTGGGTATCGCACACGGAATCCGCGTGACTCCAAGAATTCGGCAATTGCTTGAGCGTTTGCTTGTTGCTTTTCCATGCGAATTGCGAGGGTCTTGATGCCGCGCATGAGTAGGAAGGAGTCGTTTGGTGACAAGCCGCAGCCTGTGGAATTGATAGTGAAGTACATCTTCTCTCCCAGAGCTGGGTCATTGAATGCTAACACGCCAGCCATGAGGTCGTGGTGTCCGGAGAGATATTTGGTACCTGACTCGTATACGATATCCGCACCCAATTCGAGTGGGTTGCAAAGCATGGGGGAAAGCATCGTATTGTCAACCACCACCAATGCGCTTGAATTGGCACCATGAACCAGCTTTGCGATCGTTGGGATGTCGACAATTTTGATGAGAGGGTTGGTGGGCGATTCGAGGAGGACCATAGCGGTTTTGGGTGTAACTGTTTTCTTGACAGTCTCTGGATCAGTAGTATCGACATGGTGGACGACAATGCCTTGATGAGTTGAGAGATAGGTCAACAATCTGTTGGTTCCTCCGTATAGATCGTCACCAGTGATTACTTCATCCCCTGGCTTCAGCATGCGTGTGATAACATCCAAAGCGCCCATTCCAGATCCCACCACCAATGTTCTTGCAGCATTCATAATCTTTGCTAGATGCCTCTCCAAATGTGTGCGGGTGGGATTTCCCGATCGTGTGTAATCGTATCCTCCATTTCCTCCAGGGAGTGGTTTGAAGGTGGCAGATTGATAGATGGGCATGCTCGATGAGCCATACTGATCTTTGCTCTCCGTATATACCAACTCAGTCGCCAGAGCGTATTTTCGGCCATTTCGAGGAGTGGAGGGAGCAGGAGATGGTGGCAGATTGTGTCCATCTAAGTCTACCTGCGTATTCACTTTGTCCAAGGCGCCATTGAGCTTGCCAGCTCCGGACCCGTCTGAGGGTCCTGGCGGTGAAGACATATCTGTGATCGAGTTTAACGGCCGGCTTTCGTGGATAAAGAGGCGAGGAAGTGGTGGAACGGATGTCAATGAAGGAACTTTCGTAGGTGTTGTAGGTAGTGCAGGTTATACTGAGATAGAACTTAGCCAATTGATGGCAAGGAGGGTTCGATTGATATCGAATTGTTTGTGTTCCAGGAAGGAATGGAGATTTAAGGACGGGTAGGTGTTGTAGCGAAATATTCGGGGTGGTCTGTCCGAAACGCGGCGAGTCACAATCGCGGGGAAATTCTTCGCTCGCAGGGGTCGATTTCGCCTTTACATTCCGCCAGCGATGACGTGCTGAGGGCGGTCAGACTGTTCCCAACAGACAATTCAGGGGAAGCGAATTTCTTTGTTGACACGAACACGAAATCGACTCGTACTAGGGTTCTGCATCCGTATTTAATATTGATGTTTGTAAGCATTCATTTGTTTTCCTACAATACAAACACTAATGAGGCCTGCAAGTCTACAGTATCTCCGTCTCCCAAGCCAATTCCCTTCAGTTTCTACCACAGTCGATCAAGAAAATTGTATTTGATGTTATAATATATACAAAATTTACGATGCTTTTCCCAGTCTCAAAAAACAAGTTTATACTCCAAAAAGGACCTCCCGCTTTCTCCAGATTGTAGTAATTGAATGAATGGTGTCTCAGTTGATAGCTGGAATTGAGTGTGATAGATATGCCTCCGCTGGTAGAAGCAACGGTTGATCTAGGCGTTAGCGAAAGAACTTGCATTCGAAAGAGTGTGATGACTCTGGCGTTGTATTTGAAGTGGTTAGACGATGCTTGGATCGTCGATTTGGAACAGACCCTGGAGAAGTGACCTGATCTTTTGGCATTATTTCAATGCATACTCCAATTTTTTTTTGGACGTAGTACATAGTACACGAAGCCGAAATGTATTTCGTTTTGATGCCAACGATATGGACACATTCTTAAGATGCCGTATCTTTTTTTCATCCTGTTCTTAACACCATGGTGACTATTACTGGTGCAAAATAGTTTGCAAGAACCGTAAGTCGTGTATGTGATAGTAGAATCACCACATAAAATCTATAAATATTTAGAATCCTGCTACAAGGTAACTCAACCACTCCCGTATGTGACATACCTCGCCTAATGTCAAATTCTGAAGACCAAAGATACGGATATCCCTCCCAGGTATCCACACAATTCTCCGCAGTCATAATCCAATCGGCGTAGAAATCATCGAGTAGTAATTTCGAGCTTGCGATATTGATCCCGCAGCCGCTTGACTCGACTTCAAACCGGGGAAGTGCCGCGAGAGCGCGGCGGAAAAATGATGGTCGGTATGAAGAAGCATTTGCAACTGCTGCGAAGAGAAGGATGGGAAGTGTGACGGTGATGCGTGCGGCTCTCATGGTTGCTGTTTGAAGGAGGAACGAGAGAAGATGAGTGGATTGTAGGGTGACTTGTAGGGAGAAAATTCAAGTGACTGTACGAGGAGAGGAAGTAGATTGAGATATGAAAATGCTCAGATGACAACGAATGATAAAACGAGAGGATTTCGCGACTATTATATACGATACTCGTTCGGACCACTTGGCTGATTCAAAGAAGGAGTCCCGCCACTGTCGCACTATTTGAGTGTCGGGGGACGCAAAACATTCCATCTCAGATATCATATTTTCGTTGCAACCTCCTCGCGGGGTCGTCACCTTAGCCGAGCTGACGAGTATTGTACTTCTGATCAGAAGGCTGGACATGGGTCTTCACGTGCGACGGGTTTTTGCTTTAGACTGTACTGTACTATTGTCGTTATCAGAGATGGCTGGACATTGCTGTTGAACAAGGCTGGCGAGGGAGGGAGTTGGGAGTGCTGTATGTAATAGTCAGTTGAGGTGGTTGGGGTATACTCTCCCTCCATACTGGACTTGCTTCTGTTTTTTGTTGACTTCTTCTGAGATCTGCTTTTCAGTTCCATCTTTGGTGAAACGATCAACGAATGCAGGAGAGCTGGTGCAGGTACTCACTCCATGGGACCACCAGCGTAGAATGGCCATGATGGGGTCAATTCTACGTCAAAAAGTAATCCCAATTCCAAAACATGCAAACCGTGATGTTTGAAGAGACGGCTAGCTTCAGGCACAGGCGTGCGGCCATGTGGAAAGTAACGTTAGTACCGCCACAACCCGTGATCTTCTACAACCCCTCTAAACAAATTCTAAGATTTACCAACCTCGTTTCCTCTTACGACGAAAGAAGCTGCTAATGCATCTACTCACCCAGATTTAATCTTGATTTAATTCTGCGTCATTAAGGACGCTTCTATAGATACGAGAGAAAAACGCTCAAACCTCCCAATGCTATCTACCACCCCGTCCCATGAAACTCCATGATATGATATACAAAAATTCGATGTAGTTGACATTATCAGTCCATAGGCTCCGCCTCGATGCTGTTCTCTTCAACATCCTCATACTCGTCGCTCGATCCTTGAACGCTCTTCTGCTGCTTCTTGCCAGAATGCCTGGCGTGGTTATCCTTGATGATCTGTACACCACCTTTGCGGCCAAAGAAATCCTCTGTTCGTACACCTCGCACCATTTCAAGAGTCACACCCTTCATGGACTCGCCGTTCTGTCTCTGCTCCTTGATAAATTCTCTCACTGGAACCATTGCTGCATCGCGGCACGCCTCCTTGATGTCACTTCCTGACATACCGGCCATGACTCGGGTTAAGTATTCAGGATCGAAGTTTTCAGCATCAACCTTGGTGTCTTTGAGAATCAAATTTAAGATGCGGCGTCTTTGCGAATTTGATGGTAGAGAGACGGGGAACTTCTTTGGCATTCGTCTCAGAATTGCCTCGTCGATATCCTGGATTCTGTTGGTGGCACCCAAGATCATGATTCGGTTCGGCAACCCAACTTCGTCACTTGATGCAAGGCCATCCCATAGAGTCATAAATCTGGAAGGTGTCAATGAAGTCTCCAAACGCAAAGTAGCGAACGACTTACTCAGCCTTCACCATACCACTTGCCTCATGCTCCCCAGATCGTCGCTGACCCAGAACTGCATCTATCTCATCAATGAAAACGATTGTAGGTTGTAGTTTCTTAGCGAGAGAAAAGACTGCTCGCACCAACTTATTCGAGTCTCCATACCACTTCTCGGTCAAAGTTGAAATGTGCAAGTTGATAAAGCATGCTCCACTTTCATGTGCTAATGCTTTCGCAAGCATAGTTTTTCCGCATCCTGGTGGACCATAAAGGAGTACTCCAGAGGGTGCTGCAAGAAGTGAAGAAGATTGCGAGTAGAGGTGTGGCATCGTAAGCGGGTATATAACGGATTCTTTCAACTCCTCTATGATATCGTCCAGTCCTCCAATATCTACAAAACGTTAGCAATCCCGGACAATCTAAGTAGAGTCTTTGCTCACCATCAAAACCAACCGAAATGTCTTCTGGCGACACCACTTCCAAGGCGATCTGGCTTTCATATTGATCCAGTACTAGATCCTCTTTCTTCGTTCTGCGCGGTTTGCTTCTGCTCCGGTCGGAATCATCTTCGGAGTCGGATTCGCCTCTCGATTTATCTAATCGTCGAAGATTCGCGGCGGCTTTGACGCGTGCTTGCTCATGTTGTTCCTTCTCTGGATCGTTCCCTAACGGCAGACTCGAAACCACACTTTTTGCTATGTAGTACATGGAGAAACTCTGTGATAACCATCATTAGCGACTATTCTTATCCATTTGACAAGGCTGGTCTGTGTTGCCACAAAGGAAGACTTACAGAGACGACAATAAGAAGCAGGTCCTGGAGGAGACCATACTTTCGGTTGCCTCCATCTCCCATTGTGAAGCTGGTAAGGAGGAAAGACTTGAGTAATGTGAAGAAGTATAGACTGACTCCTGTGCAATGGCCTCGGTGATTCTGGCACAAATTCAAGTTGTCGCGGCTTCGGGGATGTGGCGTGCTCAGTGATGTGGCTTGACGACCAGGAGTGGGTCCGCCAAGTCAATTCGCATTGTTGACATTGTCGTCGCGTGTTTTCCCCTCCAACAACAGCGACTTTGCGACAACTTCCAGCGAACATTCACCCCTCCCTATCAGCTAAGCGGACTACGTCTTTAATTGTCGCTTGTCACCATGCCACAGATCAAAAGTAAAAAGTCGACTTTAGCTGGCCTGATTGAATCGGACGACGAAGATCAATTACTTGGCGGACTTCCAACACCAGATACTTCAGTAAACATGGCACCTACAAAGAAGGGACGCGGGAGACCAAAGGCTGGAGCAGCGGTTACAGCTAAATCAGCGCATGCGCCTTCCAAAGTAACAAAAGTAAAGTCGGCATCGCGTCGCTTGAGTGGGCGCAACGGCAAGGAACCAGCAACAAAAAAGGAAAGAGCAGTTTTGGCGGACAAGACGAATATACGATCAGCAAGCGACACAGAGGAGGTGGAAGAGTTTGGGGACGACGAAGTGATGGAGGACGCAGAAATGGAAGACTCTGTTCCAGCCACTAAGAAACCAAGAGGAAAGGCAGCTGCAAAAGAGCCGGTTGGAACCAAGCCAAAAGCTTCGAAAAAGATTGCACAAGAAAAAGATAAAGTCGCGCAGCCTCCAATTGTGCCTCCGCCAGCACAAAAAGTTGTCAAAAGGGGCCGCCCAGCGAAGAAACAAGCAGCAATTGAGCCACCAGTTGAGCAAGTCATCCCAGAAACACAGGTTGAAGATGAGATGGAGATTGATGGGGATGTGGATGAGGAGGTTGATGAAACAATTATTCAAGCTGCCCGGAGCGCACCGCTTTTACCTGCGAACACTCGACGCCCACAACCTTCATTACAACGGCGACGTGCAGGCAGCAGTTCGGATAATGAAAGAAACGATCCAACTTTGAGGCGAAAGTTAGGAGATATGACAAAGAAGTTCGAAGCTCTCAACGCGAGGTATCAAGAACTTCGGGAATTTGGGGTGACGGAGGCAGAGCGAAATTTTGAGAAGTTGAGGCAGCAAAATGAGGAGAATATGAAGAGTAGGATGCTCCTCGCCTTTTCTGTCGCATGACTAACAGTATCCTAGGATCCAGCGAGCTCATCTTGTCACTGAAAGAAGACTTGGCCTATCAAACTTCCTTGGCCAAGGACTCAAAGGCTCTGAAGAAGAAGATGGAGTCTCAAAAGACTGAAATAACAACCCTCCAAGCTCAAGTCACACAGTTGAAAATATCTCTCGCCGAGTCAAAAGCCGAGAACAAGACTCTGGGTGCTGAGAGCAAATCACTTGTTGCCGAAAACAAAATATTGACAGCCGACAACACGACTTTAACAGCTGAGAACAAAAATCTCATAACCGAGACCAAGACTCTCACATCAAGATTAGCTTCTAGCCGAACCGCTGCGGCTTCGGTTGAAAGTGTAAATAGCAAGGTACCTGGCAGTGCTGTGAAACCCAACGGTGGTATTCGAATGGTGGGCACTGCCGAAGCCGCTAAACTTGCCCAAGCTGCTCAACTCAAGGAAGATATCTTCAGCGATCTTACGGGGTTGGTCATTCAAGGTGTTAAGCGGGATACAGAGGAAGATATCTTCAACTGTCTTCAAACCAGTCGAAACGGCAGTAAGTTTGCGCGATTTTCAAGGTTAAACGTTTACTAACGTCAAATGCAGCTCTTCATTTCAAACTCGCAACTGCAAACGACACATCGTCAGAAAACTACGATGAGAGGCAATGCACATATGTACCTCAACTTGATCCAAGCCGAGATCAAGATTTGATGGAGCTCCTTCCAGATTATTTGGTTGATGAGATCACGTTCCCTAGAAACCAGGCGGCCAAATTCTATGCTAGGGTGGTGAAGGCACTCACGGAGAAACCTATTTGATCGAAATATCATGTACCAATTGCAGACTACTTTTCGTGGGCAGGAGTTTCAGGGGAGTTGGTGGATCTTGAATTGCATTTGGGATGCTGTCTTCGTATTATACCATAGTTTGTTCGATTGCTGTTAGTCAGATTTGATGAGAGAAAAGCCATAATGCACACATTCTCCACCACATTTGAGTGACTATCCAAAATGCATGTTCTTAGATGTAGAGCAGTGGCTGCTTCACAGTATTGTAAAAGCCAGAGTTACTTGGAGATCTCCAAGTTGTGAATAGCAAAATCAACCTGGATGGTCTCTGAGAAGCGAGTATCTTGTCTGTTGCTTCAAGCATTGTCAAGCGAGAGCCCAGCCCGTCCTGTGGACGTGGACGTGTTCTCAGCACCCCTGCCAACACCACAACAAATGACATGCACGTTTTCTGCCATCAGGGTGTGTTCCATGAACACGCGGAATGGTGAACGATCCACGGAGGATTGAAAACACATTTCTTCATCGCATTTCCTCTCATGATCTTGTCCATTCGCAAGACGTGCCACTCCTTTGCAAATTATAGATGAGATAACGGCTAACACCTACGGATTTGGGGATTACGAAGACTCCCGACAACTTTCCGCCGACATCGCGATTTACACTCTCAAATAAAATATCAGGATTCCGCAAAAATGGCCAGAATCAATCGCTTTGGCTTTTTAGCCATTGCGATGGCCTTTCATGTCGTTTACATATATTCCATCTTCGACATCTATTTCGTCAGTCCCATTGTGTCCGGCATGAAGGAGTTTGAGCCTATGAGAGCAGCGGGGGTGGAAGCTCCTGCAAAACGGCTAGTACTCTTTGTTGGTACGGATACAATCTTCAATTCTACTTGAATCTTTGCTGAACATATTCTACCATATAGGTGATGGTCTACGAGCAGATAAAGCCTTCCAATCCTTCCCCGAACCATACCCCAAGGACATAGCAGATCTGGAACCACGCCCACTCGCCCCCTTCCTCCGCTCTCGAGTTCTCAAACATGGAACCTTCGGCGTATCGCACACTCGAGTGCCCACAGAATCGAGACCAGGACATGTTGCACTCATCGCGGGGTTGTACGAAGATGTCTCTGCTGTGACCACAGGATGGAAACTAAACCCTGTCAATTTCGACAGCGTTTTTAATCGCAGTGAGCATACTTGGTGCTGGGGAAGTCCAGATATCCTCCATATGTTTGAGATGGGCGCTGAACCCGGAAGGGTGGACGCGAGCAGCTATGATGCCGAGGATGAAGATTTCTCGGTGGAGGGGTCGCAATTGGATATTTGGGTGTTTGACCGAGTTAAGGAGCTTTTTGCCGCAGCTGCGACCAATTCTACACTCGACGCTGAGTTGAGGAAGGAGAAAGTGGTGTTCTTCCTACATCTTTTGGGACTGGATACCAACGGACACGGCTTTAGACCCTACTCCCAGGAATATCTGAATAACATAAAGATCGTTGATCAGGGTGTGGAGGAGATCACGAAACTCATCGAAGAATTCTATGCCGATGACAAGACTGCCTTCGTTTTTACTGCAGATCATGGAATGTCTGATTACGGTAGTCATGGGGATGGACATCCAGATAACACCAGAACTCCCCTCATTGCTTGGGGATCTGGAGTTGCCAAACCAGTTACAACCCCTGGAGAAATTGCTCCGGGTCATGACCAATTATCTTCAGATTGGGGTCTCGATCATATCCAAAGGCACGACGTCTCTCAAGCTGATGTTGCCGCTTTGATGGCATACTTGGCAGGTCTCGCCTATCCAGTGAACTCGGTTGGAGAGCTTCCATTGTCATTCTTGTCAGCGGATATTTCAGAAAAGTCCGAAGCTTTCCTAGCGAATGCAAGGGGTATTCTTGATATGTATAGAGTCAAGGAGGAGCAAAAGAAATCAACCGAGCTGCGCTACCGCCCTTTCAAAGCTCTGGCAGACGAGACCCATTCCGTGGAGTATCGCTTTGCGCGAATCAGAATTCTGATTGACGAAGGAAAGCATGAAGAGGCTATCGCGGAGACTACAGCTATTGTTAAAGTTGGTTTGGAAGGTCTTCGTTATCTTCAAACTTACGATTGGCTCTTCCTTAGAGCTCTGATCACTCTGGGATACTTGGGATGGATTGCATTTGCGCTAACGATCGTTATTGATCTCCACGTGCTTCACGGCAAATTTGAGACATCACGAACTCTTCCAGGAACCCTTTTCTTCTCTTCTATTCTTGTATTACTCTACGCTTCTTTCATTGTGTCGAAATCGTCGCCAACATATTACGCTTATGCAATTTTCCCGGTTGGATTCTGGTCGGAAGTTTATGCAAGGCGTCAATCCTTGGTGGAGGGTAAAAAGGTCTTGTTCGGTCACATTTCATCTGTTGGAGGAAATATTGTATTACTATTAAAGGTCATTCTTGGTCTGGGTCTCATTGAATGTTTGGTGAGTTCTTCCCTACCTACCAATTCCATAAAGTAACTAATCACGTTTTAGGCACTGGGATATACCCATAGGGAGGTTTTCTCTGTACTATATGTACTTGCAGCATTTTGGCCGGCGTTATATGGCATTGAATTTCTGCGACAAAACAAGGCTCTTGCAGGAACTTGGGCCATATCATGTCTGATCATGAGCACATTCACGCTCTTGGAGGCAATGAAGACTGAAAATATTGATTTGATGTAAGCATCGCTATAGCAAGTCACATGGATTTTGACTGACAGTGAATTAGTATGGCTGGTGGAGGTCCTATGGTACTGGTTGGTGTTCTGTACCTGGTTTTCGAGAAGAGGATCCTAGTTAGGTCGAAATTACCAGGCGATTCAACTGCGCCAGCCGATAACCTACTGTCAAGAACTCTTGTTGGAATCCAGGTAACAATTATTGCAATATTGATATGACCACTCGCTAATTCGCTCTAGACTGGACTCATTGTTCTTGCGATGATTGTGACAAGGTCAAGCGTTTTGTCCATGCAAGCAAAAGCTGGATTGCCCCGTGGCAATCAGATAGTGGGATGGGTGGTTCTCAGTAAGCCCCATTTCCCCGACTATGGAAGTATCCTGCTAATCTATTATAGTCGTCTCATTTGTGCTACCATTCTTACACCGCCTGCAACCCAACAAGCACTACTTACATCGGTTGATGATCATATTCTTGACCTTCGCACCTACCTTCGTCCTGCTTACCATCTCATATGAGGGATTGTTCTACCTCGGGTTTTCCGTTACACTAATCACATGGGTGCGACTCGAACACAGCATTCATGTTTTCTCCAAGCTTTCACCAAGCACTACGAATGGAAGTACCGCTCTTCCAGCATCCCTCACGTCCTCTCCATTCCGTTCACTTACGTTGGCGGATGCTCGAATCTCGCTTGTCTTCCTCACCCTTCTGCAATCGGCATTCTTCAGCACAGGAAACGTTGCAGCAGTATCGGCTTTTAGTCTTGCCAGTGTTTTGCGTCTCATTCCAGTTTTCGATCCATTCTCTCAGGGCGCTCTGCTCATCGTTCAAATGATGATTCCATTTGCGCTCATCTCGGCCAATCTTGGGATACTAAACAAGCGACTCGGTGTTGCGCCATCAGCCCTCTTCATGCTCGTTATGGCACTCAGTGATTTCTTGACGCTGCATTTCTTCTGGGTTGTCAAAGACGAAGGCAGTTGGCTCGAAATCGGAAGCACAATTAGTCACTTCGTCATTGCAAGTCTGCTATGTCTGTTTGTGGCTAGTCTGGAGGGTGTGAGCGAGCTGCTGATTGCTGGAATTGAGGTAGAGGACGGAGGGGAGCAAATCACCAAGGAGAAGGAACTTGGTGGTATCCAAGTGAATGGCAAGAAGACGGGCAATGGTGTGAAAGAGGAGAAGAAAGCAGTGTCTGCTGCCAACGGGGGAAAGCATTGAACGAATTACGGGAAAGAAATAGAGTAATAATTACCATGTACACGAAATTTCAAAATACAAAAAGGCGTTATTGAATGCAGCTCCTTCAGTCACCTTGCAGCAGTCAGGACTCGGGAGTAATACTTTTTCCCCCTCCTGCATCCTCATCACTCCCTGAAAACTTCCGTAGGGCCGTACGAAGTACTTGCACTTGAAATGGGTATCTTGTGATTGGCATTCTTTCATTTTCTCATGTCATATGCCTGTGACAGGAGTGCAAGAACGAGCCTCGGCCCAACCATCAGGAAGATGTCCCTCCCATGTCACTCAGCATTCCGTTCCTTGCGCGTGCCAAAATCTGGGGAAAGTGGACATTAAATTAAAAAGACCTCATGGATGCCTGTAAATTTGCTTGTGATCATGTACATTTCCTTGTAGGAATCTGGGGGATGTGTTTGGAACTTTGGGGTAGGGCAGGCGAGTTGAGAGTGATGGTTGTGGCTTTACTCCCGCATTGGGATGCTACAGCATCTGCATAACGGGAAAAGAGATCTAATGCGATAGAAACGTGTGAAGAATAGCATTCTAGACCTCCCGCAGCGCACAGAAGGCGTGAAAGAAGGATGTCAAACTTGTGGAAGAAGGCATCTAGACTGCACAAGCACACGCCAAATGCTATTTTGAATGCAAGGGTAGGTAGGGTACTCCCGCTGATGGATGTAGGTACAGTACAGTACGTCAGAAGCCTCACGCCTCACGCACGCGTCTCCTGAATGATTGAAACCGGCTTCCGATATCTTCCTTTCATCCCATTTTGGTTTTCTATATACTGGTGATATCCCTATTGCCGAGTGCATGCGACAGTTGAATGCTCTGATTACCACTTGAGCTGAGCATTGTCGCACCAGAAAGAAAAAGGAGGTAAGTCCATATCTACACTTTTGCATTTAAACATACCTTACTTGAGATAGAGCCTTATTCTTCGGGGATTGGTTCGAAGCTTTGCTATCATTTTCAATACGCAAAGAAACAAACGTACCGTACCTACAGTACCTTACCTTGAGCTTTTTACCCCAGATTTCACGGCCAAGCTGACGAAGAATCGCTTAGAAAAGCACTGCACTCCACTCGTGGCCACCGCATTTCTACCCATTTTTGGCCCCCGTCCCCGACCGAGGCATCCCCCAGCAGCGCAGAGGCCCAGTCAGTCCAGCGCTGCAAGGCAAGACAAGCAGGCAAGTCGGTCGCATTTCGAAAACACAACCCGACCGGCCCTTTCCACGAAACCAGTAGATCCGCCCCCTCTCCCAAAATATCGAGAGATCAAGATCGAGAGCAACGATGGATTTAGCAATCGCTCCTAGTGATCCGCCGCAACGACCGGCAGAGCAGACTCCAGGACAGTGAGTTCCGAAATCCTTTTCTACCACGAATTGTCGTGTCCTGTCGCGATTTCGATTTTCGCTCTCCGCTTGTAGCAAGGCAGGAACGCGAAAGGAGGAGATGGTGGTGGTGGTGGTTGTTGATGGAAGGACGGAAAGGAGGGATGCAGAGTTGGGATATATGTATGCTGATTTATGGATGAAATGCAGTCCTAGTTTTCGGCGACAGCGTGCTTCGAGAGCTTGTGAGGTGAGTTCGTTCTTTTTGTTGCATTCGAGGGGGAGATTGAGTGGTGCCTTTTGGGGTCGTGTCGTGGCTTTGTGCCTCGGTGCCGAGGGATGATGGGGATGGATTTGTCGGTGTCGGACAGATCTCACACGAATGGGATGATGGATGGGGATTACGATTGCGATTGAGGAGATTATTGGGCTAATCATGAACTTTTGATTCTAGACTTGTCATGCGAGAAAGGTACGATTGCTTTTCCTGCCACTGATGCCATTTCGAATGGTCGTCGCGTTTTGCGGTTGTGGGTGGTGTTGTGCGGACAGCTTTTATCCCGACCAACGAATACATCGGCACAATACAATATAATACAACGACTTGGTATGGAAGTAACTGATATGTGGGATTAGGTACGATGCGATGCCGCGAGTTTAGGAGTGCCGTGTACGAATTGTGTGGCCTTTTCCATCGAATGTAAGATTCCAGCGCCAAAGAGAAAGAAGACTGCTGCTGCTGCAGCGGGGAAAACCAAGGATTCGGATAGGTGAGTTGATCGTGTAATCGCTCGAAAAAGTCAACTCGATACTGACGATTGTTTGCAGTGAACGCGGTGACACTATCGAAGATCGATCCCTACAAGCACAAGGAGACCGAAATGAAACCGATTCTCCTTCTACGAATGCAGGCAGAGGCACAAGTGTTTATGGTGATAGACAGCAAGATGGCACTCCCGCGACATCCCTCACGGAGGCCCAGTACAAACAACAGGCAGAATCGGAGGGCATGTATGCTCAGTTCATGAAGCCAAAGTTTACGAGAGCTCCGATTAAGGAAGCGGGTCGGGTGGCATACTTGGGAGAGTCATCCAACCTGACCTTGCTGGTTCATGATCGCCACGGTACAGCGGATGTGGTGCATTACCCACTGCCAGAAAATGTTCGCGGTTCTAGGGCCAGATTGACCGACCTGGATAATGTCGAGATTGATATTCTTCATCAGCGAGGAGCCTTCTTGCTTCCGCCAAGAGTCTTGTGTGATGAACTCGTTGAGTCTTACTTCAAGTGGGTGGCTCCGATTGTCCCAGTCATCAACAGAAGTCGCTTCATGAAGCAATACCGGGACTCGAAAAATCCTCCTTCACTTCTATTATTGCAGGCTATTCTATTGGCTGGATCCAGAGTCTGTACGAATCCCCAACTTATGGATGCCAACGGATCGACGACTCCTGCGGCACTGACTTTCTATAAGCGTGCAAAGGCGCTGTACGATGCCAACTATGAGGACGATCGTGTGACAATTGTCCAGGCACTTGTTCTGATGGGATGGTATTGGGAAGGACCAGAGGACGTTACGAAGAATGTCTTCTACTGGAGCAGAGTAGCTACAATTGTTGCCCAAGGCTCCGGTATGCATCGAAGCGTGGAAGGATCTCAATTGAGCAAAGCCGACAAGAGATTGTGGAAACGCATCTGGTGGACGCTCTTCACTCGAGATCGTTCAGTCGCTGTTGCGCTGGGACGCCCAGTACATATCAATACCGATGATTCCGATGTTGAGATGGTAAGCGAGGAAGATTTTATGGAGGACGACGATGACCCAAATCCGGAATTTCCACCAGATCCACTTCACGTTCAGTTCTTCCTACAATACGTTAAGCTTTGTGAGATTATGGGACTTGTACTATCACAACAGTACTCCGTGGCTTCCAAGGCTCGTCGTCAGAATGCCATCGACCTCACACATAGCGACATGGCATTAGCAGACTGGCTCCAAAATTGTCCGAAGGAAGTCTATTGGGAACAATCACGACATCATTTCTGGTCAGCTTTGCTTCACTCCAATTATTATACAACACTATGTCTTCTTCATCGAGCTCACATGCCTCCGGCAACTGCACAAAAGGGTACTTTTGCTGAAGATAACTCTTATCCATCGCGGAATATTGCTTTCCAGGCCGCTGCTATGATTACGTCTATCATTGAGAGCCTTAGTGCTCATGATGAGCTTCGGTTCTGTCCTGCTTTTGTTGTTTACAGTTTGTTTTCTGCGCTCATTATGCATGTCTATCAGATGCGCTCTTCTGTTCCATCGGTGGTCCAGGCAACTCAAGAACGTATGAGAGTCTGTATGAATGCTTTGAAGGATGTGTCAAGAGTGTGGCTAGTCGCGAAGATGGTGTTCACATTGTTTGAGTCCATTCTGGGCAACAAGACATTAGAAGAGAGGCTTCAGAAAGCCGCAGGGAAGAGACACAAGAAGATGGCACAGAGCATTACTGCGGGCCTCAACCAAAGCATTGCAAACCAGAGCGCTCAACAAGCGCAGAAGGAGGAATCATCGAAGCGAAAGTACGATGATATGTCACTAGATTTTAATGTTGGAGGACCCGCCCCTCAAGAATCTTATGAGCGATCTCGTCCTCAGACTCCCAGCCACACACCTGGTCGTGAGATGGGGCATGGAATCCAACCCATGGCAGCACCACCTCTATCTTCGCCTCAAATGCGTCAGAACACTGATACTTTTATGGGCGGGAGCCATTCTCGACCTCAAACCAGACCTGCAACTCCATTCAATCCATCATTCTCGGTTCCGGCTACTCCACCTGATCTCTACCTCGTCACCCGAAACTCCCCTAACATCTCTCAATCTCTATGGGAGAACTTTCAACCAGATCAGTTGTTCCCAGAAGGCTCGACAAATATGCAGTCGAATCAGTTCTCGCCACCTCAACCACATCATAACCTCGACCCGAATTTGATGGGACAAATGAACGTGCCTCACGTACAGACCCCTCATGTGCAGCAAAATCAACCTCCCTTGGCACAGAGAATGCGGGGAGGACAACCGGGTATGAGCGGCAGTCCACCACAACAGAATCCAAATCTTCTTCAACCTGGTGTTCTTGGCTACAATGTTCAAGGGGGCTGGGGAGGAGGATTTGACCCCAATATGCCCGATGCTCATGGGAACAGTCCAGATAGTTTGAGTAATCATTCTGCGCAGGCTGTGCCGATGACTATGAATGTAGAGGATTGGTAAGTTTCCTTTATCGCTTGGCTCTCTATACTGCGTGCTCAGGCTAACCTTTTGTCTAGGTTTCAATTTTTTGGTCTAAATAACGATTTGAGCGGGATGAATGGGGACGGGCCGCTGGCTTGAACAGATATCAATTTTGATTAGGGCGAATTAACGATTGAGTATATATTCACTTATCAGCGACATTGGCGCAAATGATTGGAGTGTCAAAAATGGGGAACAGTAGCGACCTTGTCGCGATGATGAAGATGGATTTTGTATAATTAACAATATTGACAAAAAAAAAATGGAATATCATTAATAACACGATTATGATTGCATAACAACACCCCACTATTTGTGGCCATGAACATGTACCTTCATTAATAGTTTGTGAGGCTTAAATTAGGGACAGCTTCCAACTACCCTGTTGGTTGATGCGGTGTTCGGACCGCATCGATTGACGTACCCTCATCTTTGAAAGCCACCGTTTCCACCAGACAGATCATCAAGTCCGTCCCATCATTTGTCTTACATCTCAACACCCAGCTCATCTCGACCTCTCACCTTAGTTTCACCATACCAGTCCCGTATCCCCTTCCACTTCACCCCCTCAGAGTTACGATCGAGCCACCATGCGCCGATCCTGAGTTACAAACATATGAATTGACTCGAGTACACTCCCGTGCCAGGAAGAAAGGGCGATCTCGACCTCGATCACCACGATATCTCTCGATGCAATTCAGTCTCGATAGCGGACGGCCCGCAAACAACAGCTTTGGGAGGACTGCTGTGACAGCGGCTACAACGACAACGACGAAATCATGAAATCAACTTCGCGATCCTCGACGCCGGCGGGGAGTAATGCCGCTTCGTCTTCTGCGCCTAGTGGAGGGGGGATAAAAGCTGGAGTAGATGATGGCATCAGGCCGCGGAATAGAAGATTGGTATCGACAGAGCAGGAGTTAGTCAGTACGACGAGTGGCACGAGTGTTGATGGGGGCAGCAGAGGCGTTAGTCCCATTCCTCAGAGATACCCAAGTAGAGTTGTTAGTGGAGAGGGTGCAGGGAGGATTAAACCTGTGGGAGGGTTGTTGGCGCCGCCGTCGGATGTTAATGGTGTGGGAGGAGGTAATGAGGCGGGGAAGGGGGAAGAGGGAGTCCTGTGGGGATATTGGGCGGGTGGGGGATAGGCAGTTGGAGTTCGTGGCAGGGTCTTGCGAATTCGGTGTTAGGAGGGACGGAGGAGATTATGTCGGGGAAGGGGAAGGGAAGGGCTTGGGGACCGGAGAATTTGCCAAAGGCGGATGATGGGGGGATTGGAGCGGGGAGTACAGCGGAGAGGGAGGCGACAGTCAGGAGGAGGAAGATGAGGAGGGTTTTGGAGGGCAGAGATGAGCCGGCTAGTGCGGTTGATACGAATGGGAACTATAAACACAGAACTTCGATGGATGAAGCGAGGCCGGGAAGCTCACGGGATGATGAAGGCGATGCTATGGTGTATATACACCATGTGCAACCTAACGATACACTAGCTGGGGTAGTGCTGAGATATAATTGCCAGCCGGCGGTATTTAGGAAGGCGAATCGCTTCTGGCCAAACGATTCAATTCAGATACGCAAAACGGTCGTCCTACCGATTGATGCTTGCGCGATCAAGGGACGACCGTGCGATCCCCCATCGCAGGATTATCAAGGAGTTGATCTCCTCGCTCCCACGCCTGGAACGGAAGAACCGCCTTCGCTATCAAACGGCACCGGCACGTGGCCATCAGGGAAAATACCCCCATCTCTACATCAAACGTCTGCAGAACGTTCACAGCTGGATGATGGTGAAAACCCCTGGGTTCACGTGCGCTGGGTCCTGCTGGACTCATCACCTCACTCCAAACCCGTCGAAATAGCACGCATGCCTCGCAAAACACTTGGATACTTCCCTCCTCGAAGGCGGAAGAGTCAAACACTCACCGCCTCCTCCGTAACTTCCACCCCACGAGCCTCAGGCGAATTCCCCATCCTCGATCGCACTCCCAGCGGCACGACTGCTTCTCCTCTCCGTCGACCAAGCGGTCTCGGTCCAAAACCATCTGTAACCAGCATTCCAGGGAGTTACTTCCCTCCTCCCGCCATGTCAGCAAGCACAACTGCAAATGCTAACAAAACCACCCGTCCACGTCAAGGAAGTCTAAACGGCTACGCATGGATGAACGGTCCCGGCGGCGTTGGCACTCTAGGCAAAAACGTACGAACACCAGGACCAGGACAGGATTCGATGAACACCTGGGTGAAAAAACATTTACCTGGCATCGCAATCGACGGCTTACCATCAACATCCATCCAAGGAGGCGAAACAGCACACTTCGGCTTCACGGATGAGATGCCTAGTATTTCTGAGAGTGGAAGGGGTACACCTGGTGTTTCTACGCCGTTATTGGGACCGAATGGGTTAGGTCTTGAGAATGCGGCGGCGGCGGTGGAGGGGTGGATTAGAAGGCTTGGGACGCCTGGGACGCCGAAGGTGGGTGGGAGGGCGAGAGATGAGGTTGATTTGATTGAGTTGTTGGATGGGGCGGGGAGTGATGATGGCAGGTGGGAGTTAAGTCCCCCGAAGAAGGGGAATAGTTTGACTGCCGCTGCCAGTGGGAGTGGGACTGGGAGGGGGGATTTGGAGGGTGTGGCGAGAGGGAGAAAGAGTGGGAAGAGTGATTGATCGAGCTGATTGAAGGGGAATGTAAGTAGAAAGTGGAATTGTGATATATGGCAGGCCAGAGCGAGAGACAGAGGAGAGAGAGATTTGGCATTGATTGCTCGGGTATTGAAGAATCAATCAATCAATCACACAGAGATTGATTGGTTTGGCGCATTGGGTATCGGCGTTTTTTCTTTTCGTGTTTGGCGATAGTTGCTAATCCTTTCTGCCTTTTCTCTTTTTCTTGTGAAGCCAGCAGCTACTTGATGAGTTGTCATGGAGCAGCCAGTGTGGGAGTAGGAGACCGTTCCTTGCGGCTTTGAATAAGCGAAGCGAGAGCAGAAGCAATGGAAGGGGAGGAAGGGCATCTCGGGAACGTTATGGATAGGACACCATACCAACTTATCATCCTATATATAGAGAGCACATTGCTGTGTTCAAAGAAATTTTATATCATATACGAAAGGTGGTGGGTTGTTTGTCTATTCTAGGTGCTTGGTGAAATAGAGTGGAGTGGAGGGGTGAAAGGGTTGAGAGGGGTACATTAGTGAAACTGACGTGAGTAAATAGCAGGCGTTTTTCCCTCATTTCCTTATTCGCCTGTTTCAGGTTTGTTTTGTTTTGCGTATCCAACTTTTGTCCAATAAATTTTTATTTCGTCCTGTCTTGAATTTTGAACTTTCCTGATCCATCACGCCGCAGTGCTGTGTTGACATTTGTTTATTCGAGAGAGGCAAGAAGGAAAATGAAAATGAAAAGCAAACAGGAATAGAACAGGAAGAGAGGAAATAGAAAAGCAATTTGTTGTATGGGGGGATACACTCATTTTTCTCACAATTTCGTTGCTCGCATCTGCTGACTTTCATCCAACTTACCGACTCAAAATCATCAGTATGTTTTCTCTTCTTCGCGGTTCTTTCTACGGAGCTGTAAAGAATATAGAAAGGATGCTTATTACAATACAAGACAAGTGTTGGTGTAGGTGGGCGTATTTCAAGTGTACTTGGACGTCCAAATTGTATCAAACTGAAGGGATCGGTTGGTACCATTATTGGACCGTGTTCAAAGGGAATGTCTAATGTTTCCCGAGCATCCTCCGGAGCGTCTTGCAAGTTACTTCGCGCTGGGCCCCTCCCAATTGTTTCGCTTATGCAAAGACCATTCAGAGAATGTGAGGGCGTCTTTGGATGTTTGGTAAACCCATGGGTTGAGTTGGGGATGGGTTGTGTGAGGGTAGTTGGGGTAATTGATGGTGTTGGATGAGGATGGTTGAGCGTAAGGTGGAGAGGTGTTGGATGTGGGGATGTTGAGACGGATGTTATGGTTAGACCATGTTGATGAACTGTGTCCGGAAGTGCTGGAGTCAACCATGAAGTTGTGAGAAAAGGTCTGGTACTGATCAAGTGTGTTGACAGTTGTACGCATCATTGCGGGGGTGCTAAGGTTGGTTGTGTCATTCTGCGAGAAGAGTTGGTGGTTGTTGGGTGGGATTGTGAGGACATCTGTGCTGATATATGGAGGTGCCTTGACTGAGAAGTCTAGCTGAGCATATACATGCTTGTCCTCGGCAATGGCATTGGAAGGAGGGAGATCAGAGGCGATAAGAGCGGTGGCAATATCATCAGAAGTAGTGAAGCCGTACGTTGGAGCAAGACCAGTAAATGAAATCCCCTCATCATGATCGGGGTCGAAGCGAAGGTGGTTCAAGGACTTTCTGTGAACTTCGTCTGGGGCTACAAGCGTCGAAGCCTCTTCGATCAACGAAATCGGGTAGTGTGAAAGGGAATCCTGGTGGTACAAGTGTGGCTCTGTCAATTCAACAGGTGCGAGTAGGGATTTGAAGTCGACGAAGGGCAGAAGAAGTGTCGAAGTGTCCGAGGCAGAAGAGGAAGGATGTTGCGGAATGGGACTGCTTCTCAATGAGAACTAAAGCTAGTTTAGTCGTGTTAGGGAAGGGACAGACCTTCCCTTCCGAACTACCTGACCACCTATTGCAGCCTCCTGAGTAGTGTCCGCCATGATGAGAAAATGGTGTGTATTATATATTCGGTTATACATATCTTTGCCTACAAAAGGGCAGGACGACTTCCTAGAAACCAAAGTAAGGAAGGAGTGGATATCTCACCTGACATGAGCGTGGGGAGGATGATGACTTTATACATGGACTCGGCCGTCTGGCTGTCTTCAAGTCTTCCAATGCTTCCAACAAGCAAGTATGTCTGCGTATGAGGTGCTCTTAAGGGCGGCGGCGATGGCCAGCCGCATTGCCCCGTTGTTTTATTTCACCCTCACCCCTCCCCGCCTGAAGCGAGCGTCGAAGATGGTCATAGACGTCTCCCACATCGCCCTGGGTTTCCGACAAAAACATTTGTAGGGTGAATATCACGGGGTGTCTCACTTTTCGCAATCCTGTCCGGCATAATGTATTTGAGCGTCTGGCTTACTGTATGTAGTCTTCTTTCAACGCTCCCTTTACAGGCCACAACCCGAAGGTTCGGATTACGCTTGGAAGCTGCACACCGTCCGAAGGTGTTGCAACAGCACATTCTCATAACAGCGGCGAAATGGCCAGAGCCTACTGGCATCCTCGCGCGCCACTACCTTCCATCCCATCTCCAGGAGTCACTCTTTTTTCGATCTGTCTCTTTTTCGAATTTTGCAATTTCGCCCATCCCAACACGACAGTATACTAGTAGAATACCTGAAAATTATAGCGGTGCCCTCTAGGTCAAGAATATTGCTATATATTGTGTGTGAACGTAATAGAGCAAATCAAAGAGAGGAGACAAGTCAAGAGAACTGAATGCGGGAGCCAAGAATTGATTAGATACAGTAGTTGAGTTGTCTCCTGATGTTCGGAATTATCCACACACCAAAAGGAATACCTTCGTTCAACGCAACAAGTTAAATCAACTAATAGACATTTCTCGAAATATTAAGTACGAGAGTTGTTCAGACGCCTCTTCTTAATTACCTCATGGGGTTTAAACAATTTAGGACCCTTTAAGGTGTATTTTTTAATGAATAAGAAGCGTGACTCTTCAATGATTCTCGGTTTTTGCGCCTTTGGTATGCGGATTATTTCGTACATCGTGAGGCTGCCACCACGCCACGTCATATGATAAACACGTGATGAAGAAGCGAGGATTCGGACAACGTAAACAGGATGGTGCCACGTCAGATGATATGCACGTGATTGCGTAATAGTCTCAACACCACACAAACAGGGCGTATCTTGAGTCTGCATAGCCCGAGAACCCGAATATGATGACAGAATATGACAAGCGTTTAGTCGCAATCAGTCCCTTGTCCTCTATTGATCCTTCTGTTGTAATCTTGCGAACGGGTCGAAGCATCGGAACCCAAATCTAGAGGTGTGATGTGATACTTAGCTCATAACCTGACTCAAGCTAAGGGAACAGTGTTTTGGGCGTTAATGGAGAATACTCGGGAAGGTATTTAATCACAAAATGTCCTAGGACTCAGGACTCTAAGAGGTGAGAGGAGTAGTGCAAAATGCTTGTTGGAGAAACAAAGATATCATCAAAACAAACAACTAGCTGGTTTTCCATGATGAATGGTTCCCGGGGGGCGGGGTGGTGTGTGTGCAGGCGGCGTGGGAGCCGCGAGGGAACAGCTAGCCACAAGCCCAACATCCCACAACCATCGCTGCCTTTACAATTGTCACATTGTGGACTCTCGGTCATCAAGTTTGATTAATTCCTGAAACCACAAATTTGTATGCCATATCCGAGGGTCAGTCAACCCCATTCATTGGGCCTTACTGTCCCATTTCGGTGAGGAGGCTGCGAATCGCTTAACTGAATGCATGGCAACAAACGGCGATATCCGGACAACTCGATTTCTCGACTCCATCTTGAGATACTTCGAAGTATGCACTCTGGCATAGTTGCATGCATGTAGTTTCCCGAATGCAACACATACCGACCCATTACTCTCTCTCCTTCAGACCTCTTCAGACCTTCCCGCATCAACTTTGATATCCTGCGTCACAAAATCCAAGAGAAATTGCTTGTATAGTATCCTACCTAAAACGAAGCCCTTTCCGTAGGCAGGTTGACTCTGAAGTTGCGCCCCTCCCAGGTTCGCAGAGACCCCTTCACGCGCCATACATCGTTTATTATGTATCCACAAGAAAAATCTTGTACACATTTGCATCCACATCTCCACCAGACCCTAAGAGCGCATCTTGTGCAGATATCTCCGAACGATAAACCCGATCAGCGCAAGGCTAACAATTAATCTCGCACTAGCAGCAATCCAAATACCTCTCCTTGCCAAATCATAATACCCTTCCAACATCACTCCAACGGCGTAGGCTTTACTTGAATTCTTCCCCTTCATGCCACCGCTTAATCCACCAATGAACCAAGGATTATCCAATTTCTCTTCGGTTGTCTTGTCTGCATTCTCCTCAGACACAGGCGGTGTTGCAGCAGCAAACGCTTCAGTATCAGCATCCATGGCCGTATTCTGTGCTCCATGATTCTTCAACCTCGCCTCATTCCTCTTCTTAAGCGAATGCGTCAGAACATTAATGATAAAGCGAACATCTGGAGAAGTGAAAGTTGGATACGACCAAAGTTTCACAGCGTTATTCGGCGGTAACTGATCCAAGAAATCAGCCAGCATGCCGAGAGTCAACCCCCATAATAAAAGCGGTCTGCTTCTATCAGCTGAGCCAGCATGATCGCCTAGATACCAACTATAAAGTCTCTGCGCTGTTGACAGTTGAGATAATGAGGTTTTTTGGGCTTCGGGGGGTGCAAAGAATTCGTCTGTTGAGCTGCAATAGAGCGATTCAGAAGGTATTAGTCTGATGGCTGAAAATCGCATTTTACCAAGGAGGGAACGGATCGCGGCTCGTATTACGGGGCCACCTTGGCGGGCGAACCGATCGGATACATCGACATATTCATAGGTCCTGACGGAGGGTGAGAGGAGCACTCGAAGAGGAACCCAGTGCGTTGAGGCAACTTCGGTTGGTTGTAATTTTAATGGTGGTATGTCTGGTTTTGTCCAAAGAAATACAAATGGGCAGAGTACCATAATCCTATGTCCCATCATGTCAGAAAAGGTTCTCGAAGATATTGTAAGTTGGAGAATAATAAAACGGCTAGTTAGCATACGGAACCTTCCCCCAAGAAGTACTAACAACCCTCTCAGGTAAATTCCCCACAAACAACGCATCAGGAGAATTCAAATCCAACCCAATCTCTTCCACAGTCTCCCTCACAGCAACAGCTTTATCATCGGCATCTTCTGGATCTCGCTTGCCGCCAGGTAGCGCGACATGGCTGGTCCATCTATCTCCCTGTCTCGCCGCACGCTTGATAAATACTACCTCGGCATCACCATTGCGAACCCAATCCTGGGCGAAGAATCTTTTTAGTTGTTCAGTGGGAGACGAGTCAACTTTGGGATCTTGTACAACGGGTGTCTCTGAGCTTGGCCAATGGTGAAAATTCGGACGTATCCTCACGACCAGAGAAACCGAGGCTCTCTTCTTACAGCTCGGAGGATTTTCGATATGAGGATATGGATTACGATGAAGACTCAGTAAAGTCTGGCGAAGGGAATCTATCAAGGATAGAGGTTCGGATTCTGGCGTTGTAGTGGATGACATCGTGAATGTTGTGTGATTATAGTAGGTTGCGCGTGGTTTTGTTGAGGCGAGTTAGGACATGTGGAAGTTTGGGAGGCGGCGCGCAAAGTCCCCACTGAAAACTTAATCTGGGGTAAGAAGACGCTAATGAACCGCTGTAATTACAGGGGGGCGGCGGCAGGCGGCTGTCGTCTTGAGCCTCATTACCCACGTGCGGTGTGTTTTTGCACGACTTTGTCTAGGAGGGCGAATTTTTCGTAGTCATTGCGGCCAGGTTGAAAGCTTAACGTTTCTTTCATTATTGTAGTAATAGAGTCCCTAGAGGATCGGTTTCCGGCGAAGTATGAAGGGATAATGTTTTGATTATCGAAATATCTCAATCACGAACTGAAGCCATTCGAGGGCAGAATCAGTCAAGAAAGAATACTTGACAATAAATTTGTAACCGAAATTTGAAGATTACACACTTCTTGCATGACTTTTCAAATCCCCTCCCATCGTCATGCCCTGGCAATTTCTCTCACAAAAACAACAAAAGCCTCGAATGGTCTCAACTCTACCATCCCACCCTCCAAAACAATCTTCCCATCATAATCATAATTCCCCACCAAAGCCTCTGCATCCTTCCAACAAAATCCTTTCGGTAAATCCCAAACCACAGTTTCCTTCTTAAAGTTGCAAACCACAAGAGCCGTTTCTTTCTCAAAAGTTCGCAGGTAAGCGAAGACATCCTGATGACCATCGTTAATCAGTACGAAGGATCCGTAGACGAAGACGTCAATGTGGGCTTTGCGGAGTTTGAGAATTGAGGCCCAGTACTCAAACACGCTTCCAGGAATGCCGACCTGGGCTTCGGCGTTGATGGTAGTGTAGGATTCATTCTCGCGTTGCCAGGGAGTGGTTGTTGAGAAACCGGCGTGGGCCGATGTGTTCCACTGTACATAATTGTGAGAAGTGAAATCAAAGATTTTGAAGCAAATCAGTCAACTGACCTGCATAGGGGTTCTCGCATTATCACGGGACTTCTTTTGAATCTCCTGTTTGGTGATACGATGCAGTTCTTTGTCGTTTGGGTATCTCTCCATCATTCTAAAATTTTGATAAGCAATCTTCAGTGGGGGGACATTAGGATAGTTACTGCTTCCATGCATTCAGAGTCTCAATATCTCGGTACTCCTCAATATCTCTCTCAATCGGAATATTGATCATGCCGAGCTCCTGTCCTTGGTAGATATATGGTGTACCACTTTGAAGCAGCAAAAACGTCGCAAACATTTTCGAGCAGGGTTGACGGAATTCTGGGAGGTCGGAGCCAAATCTTGACACAGTTCTAGATTGATCGTGATTCTCGAGATACAGAGCGTTCCAGCCATCGTTCCTGATCATGAAAGTTTCCCATTTGTAGACGATGTCTTTCAGTGTCGATAGTTCCCATTTCTTGGGGGAGAATTTCCCTGTTGATCCTGTGTCCATCTCGACACTGTTTGGATTTAATTATCAGCATATTTTGCGATAGAAATTTGGGAAGAAAGCAATTCTTACATTTCAAAGTGGAAGATCATGTTGAGTTCTCCGCGATCAAAACCAACGGCTTTCAAGATCTCCTTGGGATCATTAACACACGGCATTTCTCCGACAGAAAAGGCGTTGTATTCCTTGAGAATCTTTCCAATTTCCAAGAGGTATTCATGCAATCTAGGACCACAGGCAAAGTACTTGCTGCCATCTTGGAATTCCTCTCCTGGTTGGGTGATTGGTGCATCAGGAAGGCCTGGGGTCTTGCTGATGAAATTGATAACATCACATCTAACAACCAATAAGCAAAATAAAAACTACCAAAAATGCTGTAATAGCTCACCTGAAACCATCGACTCCTTTGTCAAGCCAAAATCGAATAATTTCATGGACCTCCGATCGAACTCTTGGATTTTCCCAGTTCAGATCTGGCTGCTCAGGAGCAAAGAGGTGTAGATAATATTCATCCGACGCCTCATCATACTCCCAAGCGCTTCCTGGATTCAAACTTAGCATATATCTCATACACTAGAAGTAAAATATCTTACCACCCCAGACCGCAACCCAGTTATTGGGCGGATGGCGCTTTCCTTCAGCGTCATACTTTGGCTTTTTCCATATATAGAAATCTCTATACTTCGAGTCCTTCGAACTCTTCGACGCCTTAAACCATTCATGCTACAGTATTTCCATCATATCAGACCCTTTCCTTGCTCATAACAATCGGAATTCCTCAGAAAACAAAAGAAATGCTCACCTGGTCACTAGAATGATTGACCACCAAATCCATCACACACTTCATACCCCTCTCATGACAACTTTTCACCAGCTCCTCCACATCCCCCACCGTGCCAAACGGCTTATGAATATCTCTATAATCAGAAATGTCATAGCCGTTATCTACCATAGGTGATTTATACACCGGGCAAACCCAGACAATGTCGACGCCCAGAGCTTTGATGTAGTCAAGCTTGGAGATAATGCCGGGGATGTCGCCCATGCCATCGTTGTTGGAGTCGAGAAAGGAGGCCGGGTAGATTTGATAGACGGAGGCTTCTTTCCACCAGGCGCGGTGGAGAGGGGGAGGAGTATGAGGGGCGAGAGTGGTGAGTTTGGTAACCATCGTGATTGTTTGGGATTCGGTTGTTGGTTGAGTTGGTGGGATGTGAGGGGTAATGAGCTAAACAAGGATTGATGAGTCTGATCTCAACCCGTTTTTGCTGATCAAGTTGAGAATTGTGTTGAGATTCTGTGCTCGTCAAAATGACTTTTATCTGTAACTCAAAGATGAACCTCTATGCGTCTCTCAGTGATGAGGGCAATACTCACTTCCTTTTACCTCTCCTCAACTCATTCACACTCGGACGATCTCAAAGCCGTATGACTGTTCTCAAATCTCCAATGTCACCCAACAATTTGAGGGTTGTGTGATTGATAAATGGAGATACTGGTACATCCGAACACAAAATCCGTCTGGTTGTGTGCTGTCGTGTGCGAAGGGAACACAACAAGACCTGGGCGTTCTCTACCTGTAGCTCTGTCCCATGGGATCGTGGGGTGCAAGCTTGGCGTTTGACACAGTTTTCAAATATGGAGAAGGTGCTGATCATGTTCCTTCCTCGCTCTTTCTTTCGGAGGATTTCTCGGAAGTGGTGGTGTGGATGGGATGGGCAAGAAGAGTGGGGAAACTTTGTCTTTGTGTCTGGGTGAATTATGTTTCGTAAGGATGGGGTGTTGACAGCTGATGATTTGATACTTATGCTGCCGTGCCTGAAACATTGAGATTTGCCCATTGCTACTACTCATAACAAAAGATCGATTGAGATGAAGATACATCAGAAGATACATCAGAAGATACATCAGAAGATACGCCAGGTTTTCATGAGATATTTTGCAAACTAGTACAATGCAAAACAGCTCCAGCAAGGGTATACGGCCAAATGCAATCACAAATGAGAATGAAGTCCCCATTAACGCCCCAAAATATTCCACACAACCCCGTCCTACACCAAATTTCCACCCGTATAACAATACAATGTTCGTTGCCTTACATTTTCCATTCACATTGTCCAAACCATGCCCCCTCCTTTCCCCCAATGCCTTCCCACCGTCTTCATGATTTTTGTCAACTTCCATTACTGATTAGTAATTAATCCAATGCAGTTATTCAACAGAACAGAAGCTTCATGTAGAAGCTCCCACCTTGTCTTTTCGAAAACATGACGGAGAACCATCAACATGCCAGCGCAGCCGTTAAATCCCTTCATATTCTTCAGCTCTTCTGGTGACTCGATGCGACCCAATCTTCGTAGGTAGGATCGCATATCACGGACTTGTCCCTCAAGATCATAGAGCGCTGGGACCGGGGCACTCGTAGGACCTTCCAGTGCGAAAGCGTAGGACCATACAATCAAAGCTGCGAAATACATAACCCACGGACGGTTGAGAAGAATGTCGTCACGAGCTGAGTAATCGAATACCCCGTCTTCATAGCTGGAAGGAGTTGGTGCAAATGCCGATTCTTCTGGCAACAGAACCGTACAGAGGAATTGTAACGCATACCAAGTTGCATCTCTGGCCTTGGCGGTCGGCGCCCAGTTGTCCTTCATGCGACGTTGAGCACTGTTCAAGTCTTGAGTTCCAATGGTACGACCCAAAAGCCTCTTTGCTCTAGCGAAGATCTGGCAGTCCACAATATCGACATGCATTGCCATATGTGCAAGGTGATGCAAAACAATTCTGTTTTGGAACACGACGTTCTCATCCTTCCTGTCTGAATAAACATATGGTCCAGGAATCCCGTCAGAATTACGTGCCAAAGATCGATCAAAGTCGGTCTTCCAAAGGTCGAAAGCCCTCGTCAAAGAGCCTCTCCACTTGTCTCGACCACCCAGCGCTTGCGAGACACCCAAAGAATTGACTTGAAGATCTCGCTGATTCATGTGCCAGCTTACACTAAGCAGACCAGCCATCAAGATAGTGCGGCCAAACGAGTTGGTTCTCACTTCTTGGCCATTGAGGGTCCTCTTCAAACCTTCCAAGAAGGAAATTGGCTTCACTCCATTTGCGTGAAGACTGGCCTCAATTCTACCGACCTCTGCACTATTCGTGGCATTCCACAACGCCTCGTCACAAGGAAGTGGGAGTCGCATTTCATGAGCTACCATGACTGTCGAATGCCCAAACATGGTGGCATGCGTAGAGTCGATAACGAAAGCTGCGTAGGCAGCTCGTCTTGTTGCCTCGTTGGTGGTCCAGTGGTTCCACCACTCATCTGGTGTATTTGCGCCAGAAGTGGATGATTGACGAGAACCATTTGGTCCTTGCTTGTCATCTCTAACGCTCGGGGGCGAATCCAGAGCAGACCTCCCAATAAGCGAGCTACCACGTCTCATCAAAGTGATCGTAGTGGCGTGATGAATGTGTGCTCTCTCGTGTAGCGCTCTTGTCGAGTACATCTTTTCGTACAATTCTAAAAGCAGAAGAGCCTGGAATACCCAAAGTTTTGCTGGAGGACGGAAGTGATAATCGCTGAAAATCTCCCACCTAAGATGCCATGCACTGTAGTCTCATATTAGTATTTACTTCTGTGAGAGCAAAGCCATGTTCGCGAAGACTTACAGAAAGTTAGAGAGTTCTGCCCCAGCCTGGGTAACTTCGTAACCATGCATTTTGTCAAGACACGATGCTCCAATGGCCATCATTGCTATCAGCAAGAGATTGGGAGTTTTGTCGGGGGAGAATGTCGGTTTGTGCACTATCAAATTTAGCAAATGTGTCTTCATGGTAACGTGTTCTGCTATACTTACAAATGGGGAATTGTTCACTGAAATGATACCAGTAGCTTCCAATGTATGTTTGCATCATCTTTCGACTCATCATATGGCTGTCTTCACTGCGATCGCCTTCGAAGAGGGCTTCCTTTTGTTTCCCGACAGGTGCATGATCAGTTTCGTTAAAGCGCTCCTTGATCAAATCAACGATAGCTTGACTCTTCTCTTCTGAAAGAATTGTCTCCGGAAGGCTCGTATCAAGCAAACTCGTGACAGCCATTGGATGTTGTTGCTGCTGATTTGGCGGGAAGAAACCCGGCATGTTCATGTCATTTGCGAAGTATGGAGCATAATATTGATTGTTGCCATCAGCGTAGCTAGTGTATCATTAGTACGGCACGCAGAACCTCACTCGACAACTTACTTTGCATAACCTGGCTGGCCTATTTGTCCCATGGGCGAAGTGCCATCTAGCTGTTGACCGCTGAAGAGATACGCGACGAAATCTTCAGGAATAGCAAAAGGCGACCTGTTGTATCCTTCCCCACCAAACACTGGCATTGTATTCGGCGCTGTCATTTGATCAAGGATCATCATATCTGGACCAGATTGCTGACCAGCAATCTCGCTAGGGTAGTCTGTAGACATGGAAGTTGGATAGACGGGCTCAGACTCTCGTATTGGAGCAGAAGTGGAAACAGAAGTATTGAAGCCAGGAGGAGGCAAGCTAAAGGGCGGAAAGTTTTGCTGACTGACATATGTCTGTGGACTGGCTTGGGTACTCTGATAACTCTGGTTACCAGGTCCGGTCGTAACCAAATTGTACGAATTGCTCGTCTGCAACTGAGGCCGTGTAAATTCGACCGGCTTGGAATCAGCGACCCCAAAGCTCGAGTGCCGCTGAGCATTTCTATTGCCCGGAGCAATGTTCATATGCTCGTTGCCTCTCGAGAGACTGTCACTGTTGGAACGTTTGAAGGCAGATGGCTGAACATACCCCTCCGCGCCGTTGGACGAGGCGGAATAGGTCCCAGAAGAAGCAGTTGTCAAGGGCGAGTAAGAATTTGCATTGGATTCTTGTGGTGCAGCATAATGAAGCTGATTTGCACGGGCTTTCGGACCAGAGAGATTTGGTCGCATGACTTCTGGCGAGGAAGAGCCATTGCCAGACATGGACTTGCTAGTATCCAACAACGGAGAGACATTGTGGTGGCCCAGCATAGAGTCTTTGCGATGAAGTTGGGAGCCCTTAGCAGTATGTCGATCTCGATGTCTGTTGCATAGATCCTGGCGGACAAAGCTGCGGGAGCAGTCTGGGAAATCGCAACTGTAAATTTGTTTCGGGGTGTGATTCAGTTGGTGTCGATACCTGAACAGTCAGCTACTATTCTAGTGAAATCAGTTATCCCGAGTGCTTACAGATGTTCAGCTCTAGAATAGCTCTTTCCGCAGCCATCTTGTGGACATTCGAATTTCTTGTCCAGTCCTTTCCGACTCCTGCGGCGTTTGCGGGATGGCCCTCCATCAGTTCCAGAAGAGTGACCCTCTACATCGTCGCCTAATGAACCCTCAGCACTGCCTTCCTTATTCTTTTGTTGGTTGGGTTGACTTCTTTGTCGCCCTCGGTTTTTACCTCCCGCCTCAGATTTTGATCTCTGCTGCAGGGGAGGGTTGTGCATCTGGCCTATGGGAGGTGTGTCCATTTGAGCCATGATGCTATTGGTAGGAAAAGTGTGAGCCGGGTTGGTCAAGATGGAAGTCATAGTCCCAGGTCTGGCGATAGTTCAGCACGACGAGAGCTGGCATCGATGGACGGCGCAAGCAGCAGCGTACTTGTTGGAAGGAATAATTTACTGTGTCCAAAAAAATTAGCCGTCGTTTCGCGAGAAACAAACGGTATAACGTTGTCAGGGGCTGTCGCTGTCGTCTGCGATGTCTTGAACTTACTTTACACTAGGAGGTAGGTTCGATGGATGTCCCGACAAATTTAAGTTGGTCCCTGTCAACAAACTCTCGATCAACCGGTCAATTGACCAGAGATGCAGACTATCTCATTCCGGGTTCGACCTCTCCGTGCGTTCAGTCAGATACACTACGGGTCTGATGGCTATTGTTGTCGAGTCGCAAGAGTGGTTCTATGTCGGGAGATCGCGAGGGGTACAGTACCACAGAACTGCTGCGATGCAGCCGGGAGAGGCAGCTTGCGCAAGACGACCAAGAGAAGCACAGGCAGTATCAGCGAGCGCAGGCACGGGAATAGGGGCGCCGTGCAGTTGAGGATCGCGGAGAATGGTGACGTGAATGCGGAGAGGAAGAAAGCAAAGTCTGTCCTTGTCTTGTGTGCTGTGGTATCGTGATCAGTAGTGTGTAGGTAGTTACCTACACTGTAGTAGTGAAGGTCCTGGTCGTGGGATGATGTGTAGGATGTCAAAGCTTGCCGGGCAACTGTGGGGGTTTCCGTGCTTTCGAGTCCAGGACGGGGCGGCACGCCTGACTTGTATTTATTTAGGTCGGTTCCGCTCCCAGGTGGTACGAGCGAGGCCTAGTCACCATACGCCGCTGGGCTTGGATGGGGTAAAATGATGTAGAAAAGGCTCTACTGCACCTGCACTCTTTGGGATGCCAGAGATGATTTGTTTCGGCAAGCTTGGTGTAGCAGCAAATCGCAAGGACGACTAGCTGGAAGCGAGTATGCAAAGAGGAGAAGAGGAGGCGGCCGGGAGGAGATTAAGAGCCCTCGACAGCATGCGGAGCGGAGAGGAGAAGAGTGGAGTAAGCTGAGTTGCGATATATATCTTTGCTCGCTTACTGTTTGTTATTGCCGTCCATGTTGGAGGAGGATAGGGAGATTCTGGATTCTGGATTCTGGAAAGGAGAGGGAATTAAGGAGGGGTCTTCTGCTATGGCCTCCAACCAGCAAACGCCTCGACCAGTTTGGTAATTAAAATGACCCTACCCCAGGCCTTTACGGCGACTCCTTTGCGCCTCGTCGCGTCCTGCTCCTCACCTGCTCACCCTCTGAACCGTGTACCAGTTTCCCTGAATGGGCGAGATGAGGCTTCTAGAAGAGATCAATAGGCGGGGTGGAAGCTTTTCCAGCAGGGATGCAGGATTAAAAATCCTCTTTGATCAGCTGTCCCTTTTCAGGCCGTCCTACTCCTCAAGCACGCAGCCAGTTATATCTCGAGTTGGCAAAAGAATATGGCCTCAGCAACGCCCCCTATCACTTTAGAGAGTAGGGCTCTCTCCGGAAAAGCAAAGAATTTCTCTTTGTGACTTCAACTTGGACCTTGAAACTCGGAGATACATCGATCAGATATGCTCTTCCCCGCAAAACAAAAAGTATAGATATGTCCACGGCACTTCCCAACCTCTGACTACAGTAATAGGACTTCACGTATTACTGACTTGAAACCCCTCCCAGCCTGGAGCCAGCCGGAAAACTTCTCCGCTCTCAACTCCATCTTATCTCTGGAACACTTCACACCCTTTCACGACAGGAGTTGTCTCTTTGGACTCAAAAGCTGGCGATCTCTCTATGAAGCAAAAGTCTTTCCCACTATCCAGGTTCCCCTTTCTTCGGGCTCCCCTTCAAATCCGGCGATCATTCAGCAAATAGCCAAGGCTTGTACGTTGCAATACCGAGTACGGAGTCTCTACTGTGGGCATCTATGCGTTGTTTTCAACCATCATTTCAACATGAGGTTGCTTCTTCCATAATTCTGCACTGTTTGGTGTTATTGAGGGCTACTCTTGACCACTTAAGGCAGATTTTAAAATGATCTTCTGCTCCGATCCACCTGCGTTACTTCGAATACCTGGCAGGCGGTTGTTCGGCCTGAGGTGGACAAATCAAACAATCTGAATAGCTTGAAGAATTTTCAGAAAAAGGAATATGAAGCCTTCTAGAAGACGCATGCCCAAAGCCTCATTTCAGGAGGATCCCGTCGATCATAGTGAGGAGAAAGAAGAAATTATAGTATGACTTGGGATCTGATAGGTTCCAGGACCTTTATGGGTGACGCCACCTATGCAGTCTTGAAAGGATGTTGAGATCTGGTGATGGATATTTCGTGTTTCTTCGTCACTGTTCGCCAACCTGCGCAATATTGAAGCTGCCTTTGAAACCTTCAGATGCTCATCCTTCAACTCTATTCTCATGAATCCCATCTGTCTCTCGGTTCGGTCGGTTGTCAGAAACATCCCGCGTAAGTCTCCACGCCTCACTAATGCTTGATGATGATGAGAAAAGAGACCCTTGTAATCTTCATCACAAACTGGGGGCGGGGGGGGAATTGCTGCAGTGCGAATAATATGGAGCCGAGAATTGCTGGGATGGCTGAAAACTCTTCAAATCGAACACTTGTGTGGACAGGTGTGATTCGTTAACTTGGTCAACCCAACACCAGGGCAAAGTACTGCAATTGCAGAAGTGCAGCAAAAGGCTTCTTGGCTCGCAGCAGGAAATGCAGGTCAGAGTGGAAATGGCCGTGGTCGTGAGACAATGCACCAGCATCTCGGAATTCGTGGAGGTCTCGACCATTCCGATGGGACGTGTATGTAAGACAGTTGTACTCTTGATGTTTTCCCCACGCAAGAGACGCGGTGACATGATCTGTAGGGTGACAGAAATGCCTCACAGCTAGTTGTTCTTCAGCTTCTTCTGGCCATTGATATCGGCTCCTAGGCATCTTTTTGACAACGATCAAGTTGATGTGCCGTCGGCGGAGGCCCTCGTGCTCGTGTTGCTAAGACCCAGCTTCCGAGCAGCTGAGACTGGAACACCCACCAAAGTACTGTACCATACTCGAGTGCACCAAAACTTGAAGAAGTGCGGCTGGGGGACAAATTCGGTGGTCGTTTTGCAAAGGAAACTTGTGGTGGTACTGTCTGTATGTTGGTGGTGGAGGTTTGTGGTTGTAGCCATTCCATGATGAGTGTCGGAGAAAGAATTGCCGACCGAGCACGGAAGGTAGCGAGGTGTGAACGCAGTCGGTGCAAATTCCCGAGGGGCGGCCAGTGACGTTCGCCTTTCGAGCTTCAACTTCCAGAACGAAGCATCACAACACAGCACCACTGCCCTTCAATCACTTTGATTATACTTCGACTGCAATATACAGCAATCCTGTGCCACTTAAAATATGCCCCCCGCAAGATCTCGTCCTCCACCACCTGATGATTCGCGATCCGAGGCGTCGAGTACCAAGGAGAAGGCTGGGACAAACTCAACGAGCGCCGTCAATGGGAAAGGCCGACGCGTTGGGGCGACGACAGCAGCTGGGAGTACACTGCGCGATGTGGTTACTGCAGAAGCCAGCGCTGCGGGAGCATCGACAACGGTGGTAGAAGTGAATCCAGGAGTTGGTCACCCTAGATGCGAAAGAAAGGAGACAAATTACTAAACAATCCCACCACCAGATCCAATGGTCAACTCTCGACCCCGAAATCCTTCATGGATATCGATACGATTATCGATTGAACACCCCGGCTGCCTTCAACAAGAACTACAGCCAGCTTGTCCTCGCCCGCTCTCCAATCGGGCGCATGTCACCCACAATGGTTGGCAGAAGGAAGGAAGAGAGAAAACAGAGCAAGGACCAATTGGCTAATGCCGTTCGGAAACACTTTAATAGTATGGGCATAGTTGAGAACGAGGTTGTGGTTGACTTCTTATACAAAGTGCGCTGGCAGGGTATGGCAATCTTCCGACTATTTTGGTAATGCCCACGAATAATTGCTGATGTCTACTTTAGACAAGAACTTCCGTATGAGATTTGCGCCTCAAAGGCCTCGATGACGGACATAATCGGGAGACGACCGTTTTTGGTTGACATTGATTTCCACAAATTGTTATTCGGCATATAAAGTGGCGTTAATTTGGGGTTGTGCATACTACATGATGATACCCATTTACCACCAGACTGGGTTACGCCTTCAAACTTCGTTGCAGTACGCATATAGAACTTTTCAAGAGTCTGCTTTCGGTCCGCTTTTTCGCAAGGCAATTGAGTCGCGGAGACTGACGCTGGCGTTATATGCAGCCATTTGCTCATTAGAGCTCATAGGTCGCTAGCAACATTTAGTATGCATTATAGATTTGCAGTATTGGTTTGGGAACTTCTAATGTCTGGGATAAGGCTACGAGAACTGTATGGATTGGGTGAAGGACTGGTTGAAACGCATTCTGTGGTAATGCAAAAGAAACTTGCTGGATAAGAATATCGGATCTCGAATATCATTCTACAATTAAATGATTTATTGCATCTAGTATCTAGCTGCGACAATAGAGCTGGTCCAATTCGAAGTGAGTTTGACTGGATTGTTCTGGCAATGTCTTTCTATTTCTAAGGCTCAAATCTGATTGGTCCAAGACCACGTCCCCCCAAAAAAGTTCAAGATCGTGTCCAGCGACACTTCTGCCCGTCATCCATCATCATTTCAACCAATTTACTTTTGTACTAATACTGCGAGACTGTTCTTTCTAAGCCCGCTAGCTACCGCTCATCTGGTTCTTATACTTCGGTGTATAATTGGCGATACGAAAGCGATGAAAGTAGGAACGACAGGCCTTTTCACCAAGGCCGCAACCACAACTCGACTCCTGTGCCCTGCGCAAACATGTCGGCATCAGAGATTTCAGAATGATTCGGCAAAGACGCAGACACGGTCAATATGCTACACTACAGCAGGGCAATCACAGCGTCCGAAGCTTGCAGATACCAGCAAGCCCTCGTGGCAAGCGCAAATAAGGGTAGGTACACTTCTTACAAACACTTTCATCACTTGCTAAGCCATTCGTTCACAGCCCTTTTATTCGAGTAACAGTTTGCAAGCAACAAAGGATCCGTATCAAGTCCTTGGTGTGGATAAGTCTGCAAATGCCGGTGCGATCAAGAAGGCCTACTATGGAATGGCGAAAAAATACCACCCGGACACGAACAAGGACCCAACTGCGAAAGGAAAATTTACTGAGGCACAAGCTGCATACGAGCTTTTAACAGATCCCCAGAAGAAGGCTGCTTGGGATCAATTTGGAGCAGCTGCGTTTGATCAAAATGGGAACCCAGGCGGCCCTGGAGCCGGACACGGAGGAGGCAATCCGTTCGCAGGAGGTAATCCATTTGCAGGAGCTGGTGGCTTTGGCTCTGGAGGATTTGGTGCGGACATCAATTTCGAGGATCTGTTTAGTGGATTCGCTGGAGGTGGACGACGCGGACGGGGTGGTCGCAATCCATTCCAGCAAGAGGAAATTTTGGTGGGAGATAATATCGAGGTTCAAACGACAGTTACATTTGCAGAATCTGCCAAAGGAACCAGCAAAACAATCAACATTACGCCTTTGACGAAATGTAAGACCTGCTCTGGAAATGGACTCAAAACTGGAGCAACAAGATCTGAATGCAAAGTTTGTGGAGGAACTGGATCAAGAGTACATTTCGTTTCGGGCGGATTTCAAATGGCATCAACTTGTAATGCTTGTGGCGGCCAAGGTGTCACGATTCCCAAAGGAAAAGAGTGCAGGACTTGTTCTGGTGATGGTGTAGTTAAGGAGAAGAAGACGATTACTGTGGATATCCCCGGTGGAATCGAGGACGGGATGCGACTTCGACTGGATCGCGAGGGAGATGCTCCAGCAACTGGCCAGGCAGCCAACCCAGAAGCCCGCTCGACTCCCGGAGATCTTTATGTGCTTGTTCGAGTAGCCACGGATCCAAAGTTCACCAGGTCCGGCGCCGACATTCTCTACACGGCCACCATCCCCCTGACTACCGCTTTGCTCGGTGGTGAAGTCAAGATTCCCACCTTGGATGGAGATGTCAATGTTAAGGTTGCGACGGGTACTGGAACAGGAGACAAGATCACTTTGGGAGGCAGGGGAATGAAGAAGCTTCAGGGCAAATGGGGAGGCTCTGGTGATCTCAGAGTAGAGTTTAAGGTCAACATGCCAAAGTACCTCTCAGCGAACCAACGAACCATTGTGGAGATGCTCGCCGATGAGTTTGGAGACCAGACTGCTAAACGGATTATGAATCTTAAGCGAACGTAAGTTTACAAAACCCTATCTCCTGTCCTCTTTATTGACTCTTATAGTGCTCCAACCGAGTCATCGGATGCCGACTCTCACAAAAATGAAGGATTCCTTAAGAGTCTTTGGCACAAAGTGACTGATAACCCAGATCACGCCAAGTCAGAGTCAGGCTCGGATGCTTCCGCAAAAGAGAACAAGAAAGATGACAAGGAATTTCCCAAATAGACGACGGACAAGAAAGCACACGATGCTGTTCTTGGGATTGTATATTAGCGAACGATCGTGTTTGATAGTGTAAAGCATAGGTGGCGCATGGGAGAGATCTGGAAGGCGTCTGCATAAGAGGATTCGACATTCTCACATACCCCCAACATGTAATGTACATTTAGATTCGCCATGTAGAATACCTACTCTGCTCAACAGACCGACATTTGGGTTTCCCAGCTCTGGCACGGTGAAGTGAAGCAGAGAATCATTCGTATCCACCTACCATACCTAGTTCATGCAGTTTGTTTAAAGCAATACCTCCCTATTGTTTTAGTGACGCAGCGTGATGCAATCTTGAAAGAGTGACAGCGGCGCCGCAAGTGCATCTGGAGAGACGAGATTGACGCAAGGAGATGTTGGGCAGCTTTAACAATAGCCCCTCCCACGCCCCACGACGACGTTGGTTGGGTGTCTGCATGTTTCTCGACGGCGGCCCGGGACCGCTCTCGCTTTGCATGAGTTCCCCCTGCTGGATCGTGGGCTAATGATTCCAGCACATCTCGCGCTACCAATGGGATTTTGAAGGGCCGTTGATGCCCTTTGACTGGCTGCTGGGTGCAGGTCCAGCACATTGATATCGTGTTGGAAGAGTCGGTCTGAGGGCAGAAAGAGAGGGGCGTAGGGGAGATTCCATGGGTTTTGTCTGGGTGTTGTGTGTTTGTGTGCCACACACAGCACCAGTCCGTCAGGTCTGACCACTGGCGCTTAAAGTGAAGAAGGCAGCCTGCCCATTCTCGCCATAAACGCAGTGCTAGCACGAGGAACAGGAGACGGAGCGCAACAAGTAGTACCTCACCTCCCCCTCGTCGCTCTCTCTGTACCCAGGTACCGTATCACCTTTCGTACCCAGTGCTCATCTCGCAGCCTCGCTCTCCCACTCCCTTCCCGTCGCACCTCTACTATACAGTACAGTAGATATATCATATCGGCAGTGAAGCCCCTAGGCGACCTTCTCGGCGGCCGAGTTTCCTGCATCTCTTGCATACTGGCGCAGGGATACCAGACTCCCAAGTATCAGGACATTACTCCGTACGCCTTCTCTTCTGACAACTGAGGGGCATCTCTGAAGTTTGCACTCCCCCGGAACTTCAGTGCTGTCGCTTCGCTGTCCCGTGCATTCACTTGTATCACAGTTCGTGGGATCATGAAGTGCATGGAAGCGAGTGATTGATTGCTGATTGTACTCGTACTTGCCAACAGCAGCAGCCGCGCAAACCACTTCAACCCCACCTCGAATTACATCAGGCCCGACCCGAGGGGAGATCCCCGCGACCCTTCCCTTCCCGATCAGGATTTGACTTTGAGATTGTGTGAACACTTCTTCTTTTCCCTTTGCGAACACCTGCGATATTTTACCATACGCTCCGCAACCTGTCTGCGCGTTGGTGTTGTGGTCTTGGTACCGAGAGCAAGATGCAAGCGCCGATGATATCAACGCCCTTGAAGGCGACAAACGAGATAGACTGGATTCAGCCGTTGAAGGGATATATCAGACAGACTTATGGGGATGATCCGGAGCGCTATGCAGAGGAGTGCGCGACGCTGAATAGGTTGCGGCAGGATATGAGGGGTGCGGGCAAGGACAGCGCGGCGGGACGAGATCTCCTCTACAGATATTATGGGCAGTTGGAGCTTTTGGACCTTCGCTTTCCGGTGGATGAGAACCATATCAAAATTTCATTTACTTGGTATGATTGGCACTTCCTTGGTGGTACATTTGCAGATATCAGCTAACGATTATGCGCAGGTTCGACGCATTCACACATAAGCCTACTTCGCAATATTCCCTCGCGTTCGAGAAGGCATCAATCATCTTCAATATCTCGGCTGTGCTCTCTTGCCATGCAGCACACCAGACTCGCTCCGAGGACTCGGGTCTGAAAACCGCATACCACTCGTTTCAAGCTTCCGCTGGCATGTTTACCTATATCAACGAGAACTTCTTACACGCCCCCTCCACAGATTTGAGTCGGGAGACTGTGAAGACTCTGATACAAATCATGCTTGCGCAGGGGCAGGAGGTGTTTTTGGAGAAGCAGATATCAGATGGAAAGAAGGTTGGGCTACTTGCAAAATTGGCAAGCCAGGCGGGATATCTATATGCTCAAGCTGTGGAGGGCACGCAAGAGAATGTGAATAAAGCGATCTTCGAGAAAGTTTGGCTATTAGTAGTGCAGGTAAGTTGTTATTTTCTAGCTACTTGGTAGTCCAATGCATGTTGGAAGAGCATTATAGACCATGGGAAGATATTATGGGAGTGTACTGATGAGCAAAACAGATAAAATCCAACTACATGACATCTCTGGCGCAATACTACCAAGCATTGGCAGACGACGATGCTAACTCGCATGGTATTGCCATTGCACGGTTAAAGTTAGCAGAGACTGCTGCCAAAGATGCGAGCAAGGGTGCAAATAGCTTCCCTAACAATATCCCCGCAAACTCGAATTTGACCTCTGAAACCGGACCTACACTCATTGAGATGACCAAACGCCAGCTGACAAACGTTCAAGAGAAGCTGGCCGAGCTGATCAAAGATAATGACTACATCTATCATCAAAATGTTCCCGCAGAGGCTGCTCTTACAGTCATCCCGAAACTTCCTGCGGCCAAGGCGATTCCTGTAAGCGAGTTATATGCCGGACAGGATATTCAAAGAATTACTGGACCCGATATCTTCCAGAAAATTGTCCCAATGTCAGTCACCGAATCAGCAAGCTTGTACGACGAAGAGAAAGCCAAGCTCGTGAGGGCGGAAGCAGAACGGGTGGAGACTGCTAACAGCGAGATGGCTGCAAGTCTGGATTATCTGAGGCTACCTGGTGCTCTACAAGTATTGAAGGGCGGATTTGATCAGGAGCTTACAGCGGATGATGAGTTCAAAGGATGGTGTGAAGATGTTGCTAATCATGACACACCACCTATGACCTTTGAATTCCTGAAATCGAATAAGGAAAATATTGTGACAGTGCTAGAAAGAAGTAGCAAGCAGCTGGATATGGAGGAAAGTGTTTGCGAAAAGATGCGGTCGAAATATGAGGGAGAATGGACACAACAGCCCAGTTCAAGATTGACGTCAACGCTTCGAAGCGATATTCGCAATTACCGAGAGGCTTTGGAAGAGGCTGCACGAAGCGATAGTCAACTCTATTCAAAAATGCGTCAACATGAGATCGATTTCGATGAGATGCGTTCAGCTGGCGAGATGGGTGAGGGGGATGTGTTGTTCCAGAAAGCTCTGATTTCTGTGGGAGGGAAGTCAAGAAACAACAATTCGAGTCCGATGAGATCAGAAGGAAATCTCATCGACGATGACTTTGATGATGGCAGGCCAAGCGTGATGGATCAGATTTCAAAGGTGGAAGATATTCTCAAGAAGTTGAACCTTCTCAAGCGGGAGCGAGGACAAGTATTGAAGGATCTGAAGGAGAAGGCATGTTCATTGGTTCGATTTTTTGGGTTTGTTACTGACTGGTTCCACAGGTTCACAACGACGACATATCTCAGGTTCTCATTCTCAACAAGAAGTCAATTTCCAACTATGAGAATCAGCTTTTCCAGGCAGAGTTGGAGAAGTTCAAGCCACACCAAAGTCGATTACTTTCCGCAAATCACAAACAGTCCTCCCTGATGAAAGAACTCACTTCGACCTTCAATAGTCTACTCCAGGACAAGAGGGTGCGAGCAGAGCAGAGTAAATATGAAGGCATCACGCGCCAACGATCTGCTGTCATGTCAAAGTATAAGCGAGTATACCAAGAATTTTTGGATCTTGAGGCAGGCCTACAGAGCGCAAAAACGTGGTACAGTGAAATGAAGGACACGGTCGATAGCCTGGACAAGAACGTCGAAACATTTGTGAACAATCGACGATCCGAGGGAGCTCAACTTCTTGGCCAGATAGAGCAAGACAGAGCCGCTAACGCAAATGGACAAGCTGACAGAGAGCGGGAGCGTTTACGTGGTCTAATGGAGCGCATGTCGATGGATCCGTCTACCTCGCCTTCATCCAACAAACCTCCTCGGATTCAGCCAACTGCATATAATTCTGGATCTCCTTCCACAAGATACCCCACAACGAACTTTGCAGGCCAATATCAGCTTCCCTCATCTCCTCCACCGCAATCAGCCCACCAGACATTTTCCTCACAAAATGGCTTCTACCCTCCTCCTCAACAGCAGCAATCAAGACAAGAGCAGTATATGCAACCTCAGAAGCCATCATTAAATTTACAACAAGCCAGCTACAACCCCAGCATGTATCCGCCAACCAGCTCACAACCCAACTCACCACCTCCAAATCAAACATCATTTTCCCCAGGCCAGTTTGCACGACAGCCTCCAAATCAGCAATTCATGCCTCCTGGATACATACCTCCCCCCCACCAAGAGGACCACCCCCCCTCGGACCCCAACAAACTTATCAACAACCAGGGCAGCCTGATCAGTATGGATATGGAAACAACAACCCTCCGCAACAACGTGGTAACACTCCTTTGCAAGGTGATCCATGGGCTGGGTTGAATGCATGGAAATAAACGATGGATGATGACAAGGGGGTAGATGGAAGGCATTTTATCAGGAGTACAGGTTGAATTATATGGTTCATTTGCGCTCTTTACTTCTCTCGAAGCCAAAACATGATCAGGTAGACAAATGTGTAGTTTTTAAGTACATCGGGTAGTTCAACAAATAGCAAGACCAAAATCAGAAATTGACACCTGCCAAAATGCCTACCTTATGGCAGGTACGTATTGATTGAGACTTGTGCTGTCAAAGTTGACAGCCGAATATGTAACAATGCAAGATAATCATTTGGCTGGACATTTCCCCTTCCACAAATTTATAGTGATTGCGCTATTCCTTCGCCAAGGCAAATAAGGAAAAAGGGGCGAGCACGAGAATTTCTGCCTCATCAGGCAAACCTCGGTCCCCGAAACTCGGTGGTCCAGCTCCACCAATGCTTTCAAAGCACATCCAGGTGGTCGTGGAAGCGTCATCAACATCGAAATATTCGAGCCATCCATCTCATTCCATTTTCCTCGACACATGTACAACAACCCATCTTCCTCACACCAATTTCTTTGCGCCCTAGACACACATCTCTTTATTCTTTGATTAGAATCAAGACTGTTCTTGAGACGCGAGTGCAATTGATTTCCTCGCAGCCCTTTTCTTTTTTCTTTGGCCCTTCCGGACGACTACTGTGTTGATATTGAGCAGCTATGTTATACGGTCAGAACCTGCCGTGGAGGCAAGCGCTGCGGAATACATCGAGAGGAGTGTCAGTGGCAAGATATAGCTCTACATCAAAAGGCAGTCGATTACAGTACCTCAGCAATGCGAGACCACAATTAGTCTTGGGCAGCGGACCGAACGCTGCGCGTACTTCTATTTACTACCACCCTTCCGCGTGGATTCCCGGAACGACCTATCTCTTCTCGACGTCGCATGCGAGGAGGAAAGATTCTTCGTCAGGAAAGGATCCGAAAGAGGTGTCTGGAGAGGCTACATCGGAGGAGAATGCCGCGAAGGAGAAGGCTGAGGCGGGTAAAGAAGGCTCTGTAGTTGAGACGAAGGGGAAGAGTGGTGATGCTCCTCCGGCGAGTGGAAGTGCTGCTTCGGGAAGTGCGGCGGATGGGAAGGCAAGCGGTGCTGCATCAGGCGGTGCTGGAGATTCCGGAGATGGAGGAAAGAAGGGACGAAAACCCTCGGCGGAAAAGGCATTGCAGAAGCCTACGGTCCCGGATGTGTATCCTCAGGTTATGGCCATCCCGATCGCGAAACGTCCGCTTTTCCCGGGATTCTATAAGGCTGTCACGGTGAGAGATCCGAATGTGGTGGCGGCGATACAGGATATGATTAAGAGGGGCCAGCCATATATTGGCGCTTTCTTGTTCAAGGATGAGGCAGCTGATGGAGATACGATTGAGAATGTGGATGATGTACATGAGGTTGGTGTCTTTGCGCAGATTACGAGCGCGTTCCCGGTTCATGGGGATGAGGGTGCTTTGACGGCTGTGTTATATCCCCACCGCAGGATCAAGATGTCCGCATTGGTTAGTCCGGATCGTCTATCAAGTACGGAGCCAACGAAGGCAGAGGTTGAGGCTATCCCGGAAGTTATACCTGCGAAACCCACCAAGGAGGATGTGATCCAGGAGAAGAAGGGTGATGTGGTGGCGAGTTTCGAGGAGGGAGTTGTACAATCGAAACCGACGCAAACACCACCTGCACCTTACGAGCCAACGTCATTCTTGCGGAATTACAATGTCAGTCTGGTTAACGTGGAGAATTTGGTGGAGGAGCCACACGATCCAAAGAGCCCTGTCATTCGAGCAATCACCAACGAGATCGTGAATGTCTTCAAAGAGGTGGCAAATTTGAACAGCCTCTTCAGGGATCAGATCTCGACATTTTCTATGAGCCAGTCGGCTGGTAATGTAATGCAAGAGCCTGCTAAATTGGCGGATTTTGCTGCTGCTGTGTCTGCTGGTGAAGTGGCTGAGTTACAAGAAGTTTTGGAGACTCTCAATGTAGAGGAAAGGTTACAAAAGGCACTAGTGGTTCTCAAAAAAGAATTGATGAACGCCCAATTACAATCGAAGATTTCCAAGGATGTAGAAAGGTCAATCCAGAAACGTCAACGGGAATACTGGTTGATGGAGCAGATGAAGGGTATTCGACGAGAGCTCGGCATTGAATCAGATGGAAAGGATAAGCTTGTTGAGAAGTTCCGAGAAAAGGGGTTGAAGTTGGCAATGCCAGAAGTGGTCAAGAAGGTGTTTGATGAGGAGTTAAATAAACTCGCTCATCTGGAACCAGCTGCGTCGGAGTTCAACGTCACGAGGAATTATCTGGATTGGTTGACACAAATTCCATGGGGTCAACGAAGCGCTGAGAACTTTGGAATCGGCAACGCAATGACGGTACTTGATGAGGATCACCATGGATTAAAAGATGTGAAGGATCGTATCTTGGAATTCATTGCGGTCGGTAAACTAAGAGGCACTGTTGAAGGAAAGATTCTATGTTTTGTCGGCCCACCAGGTGTGGGAAAGACAAGTATTGGAAAGAGTATCGCCAGAGCACTCAACAGACAATACTACAGATTCAGTGTCGGTGGTCTCACGGATGTTGCTGAAATCAAGGGTCATCGACGAACTTATGTTGGTGCCTTACCCGGACGCATCATTCAAGCCTTGAAGAAGTGTCAAACTGAGAATCCTCTGATCTTGATCGATGAGATTGATAAGATCGGTCGTGGCCATCAAGGAGACCCTGCCTCTGCTCTTCTGGAACTTTTAGATCCCGAACAGAACAACTCCTTCTTGGATCACTATCTCGACGTACCAGTCGACTTGTCCAAGGTCCTGTTTGTTTGCACCGCCAACATGACCGACACTATTCCTCGACCACTTTTGGATCGTATGGAGATGATCGAATTATCCGGATATGTAGCTGACGAAAAGATGGCAATTGCTGAAAGATATCTTGCTCCAGCAGCAAAGGAGCTGGCCGGTTTGAAGGATGTTAATGTGGATCTCAGCAAAGAGGCCATTGAGGAGCTGATCAAATCTTACTGTCGTGAGTCGGGTGTGCGAAATCTGAAGAAGCAGATTGAGAAGGTGTATCGCAAGTCGGCATTGAAGATCGTTCAAGACCTAGGCGAATCGGTGTTACCAGAGGAAGACGCCCTCACTGACGAGGGCAAAGCTGCTCTGGAAGAATCCGCTAAGGACGAAACCGATGTCAAGGAGACCCCGGAAACCATTTTCAAGGAAACTACCGAAGTTCCAAGAGTCAGCTTGAAGGTCCCAGACTCAGTGCAAGTTACCATCGGCAAGGAGAACTTGAAGGATTATGTTGGACCGCCCGTCTTCACATCCGACCGCCTGTATGATATCACACCACCTGGAGTAGCGATGGGACTGGCCTGGACCCAAATGGGCGGAGCCGCACTTTACGTCGAATCTATCCTCGAGTCCGCGCTAACCAAAGAATCCACACCCCGTCTCAACACAACCGGTAACCTCAAACCCGTTATGCGAGAGTCAACCACCATCGCATACTCCTTTGCCAAAGCCCTCATGGCCAAGAACTTCCCCGAAAATCACTTCTTCGACAAGGCAAAGATCCATCTCCATTGTCCTGAAGGTGCCGTGCCAAAGGACGGCCCATCTGCTGGTATAACAATGGCCACTTCGATGCTCTCTTTGGCGCTGGATCGACCGATCGATCCAAGTATTGCCATGACTGGTGAGTTGACTGTTACTGGAAAGGTGTTGAGGATTGGAGGACTGCGCGAGAAGACCGTTGCAGCGCGCAGAGCTGGTTCGAAAATGATCATCTTCCCTCATGATAACATCTCCGACTGGCTTGAACTTCCTGACGTAAGTTGAACCCCTTCAATCTTTTCGTACACACTTGTAACAAAGAAAACTAACAAAACACCTCCTCAGAACATCAGAGAAGGCATCGAAGGCGTGCCAGCGAAATGGTACTCGCCCGATATCTTTGACCTCGTCTTCCCCAACGTCGAGAAGACGCAGGTGAACGGCCTGTGGAAGGAGCAGCTCTCATCGAAGAAGAAGGAGCGCAAGAAGAAGGAGAAGAAGGAGGAGGAGGATAGTGATGATGAATGATTGATTGCTTAAATACGCTTTTTTGTTTCGATCGATTGATTGATCTTTGTACATACATATCCATTGTCTCTTCTTCCTTCCTTCCTTCCTTCCTTCCTTTCTTTCTCATTTTTAGGTGTGTGTGTTTTTTGTGGAAAGAAGATTAGATAGAGATCTATAGAAGCATGTATGGTCATACGAGTGAAATGCATGGGGAGGGGGGAAGAAAGGAGAGAAGAAAGTGTGGGGGACCCGGCGGAGGAGGAGGAGAAGCAGGATGTGATGGATGAAGAGAACAGACATGATCGATTTGCCAGGGCGTTGGGTGTCTGTCTGTCACTTTGTTACCGTGAGAAAATCTGTACATTGTAGAAATGTGTGTTGTTAATGTCTGGGCGAAATTGGATTGGTTGCTGGAATTGGGTTCTTTTTAAACAACTCCCCTCTATGGTGCATGGTTTGGTTGGCTTTGTTGGATAGATGGGTAGCAGCTGCGTGGGTGGTGAGAGTGGAGTGGGTGGTAATCAATATGAATGAATGCCCAATCTTATGACATACAGTAGTGGTTTCTGATGTGATGTGATGTGATGTGATGTGGTGGTGAGCTTGTATGTAAAATACAGTACAGTAAGGCAACGGTGGTTTGATCACGACTGAGTGGGTGGGTGGGCTAGTTTGGCAGCACTAACTTGAAGTCGAACTTTTCACACAATCAAAGACGACGATAAGCAATTGGAAATCTCGATTAATCATAAATGGAGAGAGACAATTATTCAGACGTCGAACCGCAATGATCAATCATCACTCTATCCTCCATCATCCCACACTCCCACCTCTAATTACGAAGTATTCTACCCTGCAGTCGCCGCATGGCGCACGTTACCCCCCCAAAAGAGACCCTTGAAAATCATCCGCAACCACTCCTTTGAAAACAAGGCCTATCCATGTCCGAAGCCAGCAGCAGGCGAGCATCAATCTAACGGCCAAACAACGGGACGAGCCTCACTCTAGTCTTGGTTTTGGGGGTTCGTCGTCGTCAGAACCCCCATTTATCTTTTTCTATTTAGGTTAAGGTTGACAGAAGAACAGGAGTGCACACTACGAACGTAAGAAGGAAGTGAGATACCATAGAGTGAATTGGGATGGAGAGGGGGGTTGGATCATGGCTAGAAAATGAGAGGCAGAGTCCCTTGACGATGCACTACTGAAGGTTACTTACTACCCGCCGTAAACTCCTCGCACAGGAGACTACGGAAATCATAGGAGCAGCGCACTCAAGGCCCAAAAGAACAATCATTCTGTAACAGACTTTAAGGCTAATGTGAGCTAAAAAGAAAAGTGGCTGGAGTGCAGTGCCTATCGTAGGTAGGTAGGTAGATAGTGACGACGAAGTGGAGACAAGAAAGAGCATGAGGGAGAAGTGTTTGGGGGAAGGATGTAAAGCCGATTGGATTAACAGGGTGATACGTGTTACTCTTCACTGGTCTGTTTTTGTTTGGTTTGGGTGGTCGTGCTTTGGATGGTCGTGCTTTGGATGGACTGTGGTGAAGCAAAGCAGCCTTACCGGGGATTGGAATGTGAGGTATGAAGACCTAAATGAACATGCGGATGCTGGGTGGTGTTTGATGCCCGACGAACGTGTGGAGGTCGGAGTATGCAAGCCTTGAAATGGGTTCATGGAGCAAGAGAGAGAAGGGAGAATGGCTCCGCTGAATTGAGATGGGGGTGGTGTGTGTTGTACAAACTCGGTAGGCTGATTGATATGAACATTGAGCATTGAACCTTGAGATCGTCAGGAGAAAGCGGCATTTCTCAACGTTCACAATGCGCTTCTTTTCTTTTTCCCCCCTACTCCCTCCCCCTACTCCCTCCTCATTCCGATTCCCGAATCCATGGCAGGCACTTTTTGACACGCTGAGCCCTGGCATTTCCCCCCGGGCCTGCGAACGGTGAGCCTCAAAATGCGGTGTGAGTAAGGAGACAGCATCGAGACCAGGCCCTTGGAAGGTCTTCCTAGTTGGGCCATTTGGACGGGACGGTTGTGCAGGATGGAAAAGATATTCCTCCCGCGCAGCCAATGACAAAATTCGGCGATGCGCCTAATGTAGTCATTTTCTGGTTCGGTTGAGTCCGTGAAGGTTTAGTGCCGTCTCTCTTCCTGGAGTATACGAATGTGTTCTGTACCTCTGAATGTGTTTGGAACAGCCAACAAAAACCTAAAGATGTGTGGACTTTGACTTTGAGTTGATGCCTTGCATACCGCTCAATGCTTTGTTTTTGCTCCTGATTCACCTCTTGCTTCATGTGATTCATCCGGAAGGGCGATTGTACTGTACTGTACTGTACTGTACTGTCCCTATCTTCTTTGACATTGGGAGGGACGTGCGAATCCAGAGACCTAA
>JBAMDN010000706.1:0-15578 GCA_037074945.1 Tetracladium marchalianum | reverse complement strand
CTGCACTTCACGGCGGAAAGAACTTGTCAGCCCAAGTCAAGCATCAATAAAGCATCAACTATCAATTCTAGTCTTCTATGGGGTAATCTTACCGTGACATATAGTGAGCGTACAGCTTCTCCTTGGGCGACAGACTTTGGAAAGCAGCGCTAATTCCCAGCTGATGAACTGGAGCAGGCATTACGATTGTAGTTATATTGCCATCGGGAAGAATATAAAGTCGATGGGATCAAATGACTGTGCCCAACGAGATTCTGTCGTCGATCCTCTGGGCGAACATTGTTTTTGCTCCTTAGTAGAATGAATAAGGATGATGGGATGGCAGGTCGGACCAGGCCGCCAAGATTTCTGGCTGCTGTTGGTAAGGCGTTGTTCAAGAAACCCCGTCCTTCGGGCAACAAAAGATACAGAATAAAATTTTCATTTATCGGAGTGTCATTAAAAGTACCTACCTAGATTAAATTAGACCAAGATGATGCATGACTGTTTCTTTTGTCGATTTTTCATGGTTTCCTCGGCAGGAATTTGCATCCCATACAGCAACGATGAGCTTGATTAACCAACCCATCATCATACCTACCTAAGATTTACATACTTCAAGACAACAACAACCTCCCTCAAGCAACTTTTCTGTAAATTGTATATTCTCCTAAAGAGACCTTTATGAAAGATCTGAGCATCGCAGACGTCTCTATGTGATTCCAACAATGACAAAACATTCCCTCTTTTCGACCTCTCGCTTAATCTTACCGAAGTCCCATTACTCATTAGGTTCCAACATAAACTCAACTACCACCACAAACCGTCACATACGACCATAGACTGAAGAAACTAGGGCATCCCGTCCGCTCTGCCGTACTCAAGCTTCAGATCGGTGGATTAGTAGTTGGGTGGGTGACCACCAGCGAATCCCCACTGTTGTATGTCATTTTTTGTCTTTCATGTTCGACTTGTTGCCTCAATTTTGCCACGTTGGATCTTGACGATGACAATTTTGGTCACTGTGATCATGGATGGCAGGAAGGAGAAAGATCCGGCGGAGCAGTCACAGTCAATGGACAGATGGATAAGGTGTATGAGAGACGGTAGATGGAAAATGTGTTGTTTTATTATTGCTTGTTTTATTCTTGTTTTTTTTTGTTGGAATAATGTTTTGATACAGACAAAAGAGAGGAGATTATCCACTTCTTGTATTTGGAAATAAAAAAGAGAAAATCCTGCCTCATAACTCCGTTACTTTCAAAAAGTCCGTTTCCATCCTGATCCACGCCTCACTACCTGTACACATTCGTCCCCTCTACTTTCTGCGGTTCTGTTGCATCATCAAGATCTGTACCATTCTGATGAAGATGTTGAGGAAATCCAACTCCAAGCTGATGGACTCGTTGACTGGATCTTGAGGTATTAATCCTTGTTGAGCGAGTCTTGCGTGCATGAGAATCTTTTGGACATCATAGAGAGTGAAACCGCCGAAGACTGCAAGACCTCCGTAGAGCCAGATGTTCTCGGTGAAGGCGAGAGTGCGGACAGCGGTGGCCGGGAGAACCATTGGGGCGAAGCCGCTGACGGCGACGAGAGCTACACCTGCGAGAAGAGGTCCACCGAGGTAGAGATACTTTTCTTGCTTACTGAAAGAAGTTAGTGACGTTGAATTTGAGATTTTAACGAATAACTTACGCAGTTGCTCCGACGAAAGCGATAGATCCCATCATCGCAATGGTGTAGAGACCGGCACGGGCGATCAAAGCTGGAGGTGCCATGAACAAGAGAGGGGCGAGAAGAGCACCTTGAGTAGCGTTGAATGCAGTCCAGAAGGCATACTTGGGAATGTAGTTGTCAGGGTTTGTAGCGCGAGTAGCCATCATGGTTCCGACGGACAATCCAAGACCACCAAGCATCACGATCCAAGGGTTCGTTGCCATCATTCGGATCATGAATCCAGACTGAAACATCGCTCTGGCGGAAATTCCGATGATACCAATTCCCAAACCAGTGTGCGCGAAGGTGCTGTTGAGATATGCTCTCTCAAATGGTGGCATTCCGCCGTCTTCTCGTGTCTCGCGGTTGAAGATCATGTTTGTGACGACCATTGTACCCGCCACCATCGCTCCTCCTACAGCGAGCTTCTGTAACAAGCTTGCATTCTGGTTCGAGGCGGCGACTGGCTGTTGCATATATGTCCTCGATTGCTTGAAGCCATTGCGCGCTTTGCTGACGATGGAGACTGGAGTTGTCGTCCTCGAGGTGAAGAAGTTGGCATTTGCCTTTGGTGTGCTGTGGAAGGTACGGACAGGCGCAGCGGATTTGAGGATGGATTTTGAAGCTGCACCAAGGGTAGCGGTGAGCCGGAAGGGTTGTCGCAATGTAAAAGCCATGTTGAAGATGTTTGTGTGAATGTCAGACAACTTCAGCGGGGGAAGGAGGCCTTTGTAGCTGGGTTGAGGCGACGAAATGTCGACGTAGTTGCTCGGATTTAAGTGACCAAAAGCCCCCGGACGATTGGAAAGCTCGAGAAGCTGCAAATCTTGGCGGATGATTCATCAGTTCTATGATCACGTGTAACCTAGCGCCGGCTCAACCCGTTCATCGAGAAGGAGAAGGAGTTTTCTCTCCTAAGTCCGTAGCATCCATTCTCTATAGTGTTTTCATGTCTAATTGGAACCATAAGGTATTATCCCCAACCGAAACACACGAAGTATGACAAATGGTGTCGTTACTGAAGCTAATTGTATTTCTTTCGACAGTATCAAATCCGGCTCTCCTTTACCTCGGCTCGAAACGCAAGATGGAGGATGACTCAAAGACAAGTCCTTCTCTCTAATGCGCCCAAATGTTCTGAACATGTCAATCAACGTTTTTTGAGATTTATTCTACCTGTCAATTAGGAACGCGTTGTGTGTCCAGACCTAATAATTATGTTGCTACACAGTGCAGTACAAGAGTACTGCATTTTAACCTGAATAAAATCCAATCTATTGCTATCCAACCATAGTGCCTCTGCACTCAAAGTAATCTAGGATCTTGAGATTGACTCGATGACTGCATTCGTTACACATAAACTTACGATAGAGACGGCGATCGCTCAAAGTTTTGTGTGCTGTTAGTAGTCCATCTAGCTCTAAGAGGCAATCGAGGAACCAGGCATCGAAGCTACAATTACCATCCGGCTATGGAGTGCCAGAATATTTTGAGTCTTGGTGCTCAGATATTGTGGTAATCTTTCGGAACCAGCGATATCTTGCTATCTAATTTGTACATAACCTTCTCTCGCGTCTCTTGCGCGAAGAGCTGTCCAGAAGGAGGAGCTTTGTGGCATACAGCGAATCATTTCAAACACGCTATTTCTGTTGATGGCTCAAGTACTCTGTGCTCTGTTCATTGCTCTAAATTGTGGCCGCTGCACAACATCCCCTCATCGTCGAATGTTGCTGATCGTCTGAACTGTTTTTGTGCAACACCGTACCACATTGTTAGCACTTTGCCATACTCAAGCCCAGTACGATAAGCTCAACAATAGAATTATATTGCTGCCTAAATGTGCGGCTCATGATGTTACAAAACAGCAGCCGCGCTTGATAACGACTTAATAGATGCCCATACTCGTATTGCTTTCACTCCGTAGACCTTCCAGATCTGTCCGAACGGCCCCGTCGTTTCACACGAGACAACCACATTGCGGACAGGGTTCCTCGCTGTCGCCAATGGCGGGGCTGAAGATGAGTGTGGGCTGCCCTCCCTTCCAGAAGGCCCATGGAAGAAGCCAATCTCCAGCTCCGTCGTAAGCGAGCCTCCCAGCAGCCGTTACAGGCATGTTAGTCGAGCTTCGGTGCTTGCGCTGGAAGAAATAGAAGCTGGGAGCGGGCGCACAGAGCCTGAAGATGGAGGGGGTGGTGGTACACCACAGGTAAGGGGGGCAAAAATGGGAAGGTAAAAAAAGGAATCACGGCTGAACTGGCTGGATAGGCGTGATTGCATAGGGGAGAGAGGACAAGTATATCCTCATGTGGATCTTGCATCTTGGACAGTCCTCTATACTTCGTACCTAATAGCTGTGTTTGGTGAGCTCTCAGGTGAAACCTCTACCCATTTGGGAACGTCATCATACCTAGCGTGCTCTTGTCCCGCAGAACGCTCTCACAACAATTGAAGCGAAAGCCTAGGGCCCGTCCTCCTACACATCTTCCCTGCACTTTACACTTTTACCCAGGAGCGCCCCGTGCATCATCTATTCAGTCCTTCGCTGGTTCGTTCTATTATTCTGTTCTTCACCGTGGCCAAAGTCTTCACGAAGCGCCTGCACCGTACGAAGCGTCCCGCCAGCTGGAAGCGTGTTGGAGTGTTTTGTCGCCAGAATTGCCTACCCCACCGCCGCCACGACAGGTTGGAGCGTAGGTGCTGCCCTCCCTCTTCCGACGTGGAGCTTCAGCATGAAAGAGTCCCCGCTGCCGATCACGAATGATAACGAAGCTAACCATCCTCAATTCACACAGACCCGTCACGCTCGGTGCTCAGAAGACGTTGGGAGGCTGCCGGACAAAGATCCTGTCGACTTCGCACGCTCCTTGACATATTATCAAACAGCTTGTGCCAGCTCCAATCGCGAATCCTCAAACACACTCATACCCCACCCCCCAAAAGAAGCCCAACATCGAAGCTCTTCTTAACTCTTCCAAAACCACACAGTTTGTTGCGCAGAACTGGCCATCTCTCTGGCACGACGGCCGATCGGCCGTGAAGAACACACACGTTGGCGAGCACCGGAGGAAGTATACAAGACAAACACCACAGAGGCAAGATGAGACGACGAGGGGCGACTCCCTATAGGGGAAATGGTGCCCCCATTCCCGACTCCCTCTCCCTGATCAGATCGTTCAATATCGAAACCAATCCTACCCGTCCAGTCCGACCCTCTCCTCTGACAGCTTCAACTCTCCCCGATATGCCACTTGACTTGGTTGATCGCATACGATCCTTCCCACTTTTCCTCTCAGCTCCCGACTCGTTTTTAGCTGCCATCGGCAAGCACCTGCGACCTCAAGTGCATTCGCCACATGATCATATTCTGACGGAAGGAGATGATGCAAAGGCCATGTACTGGCTGGTTCGAGGTGCCGTCGCAGTCACTTCCCGAGATGGAGAAGCAACCTATGCCGAACTGCGACCAGGAGCTTTCTTTGGAGAGATTGGAATTCTCATGGATGTACCGCGGACTGCCACGATCATAGCTCGAACAAAGTGTTTGCTGGTAGTACTGAAGAAAGAAGACTTGAGGGCAGAGCTCCCCAACTTCCCAGATATGGAACAAGCTATAATGGAGGAAGCACAAGAGAGATTGACAATTTTGAACAAGAAGAGAAAGGAAAGCGGATTCGGTCCAAAGGGAGTCTCAACTTCCCTTCCTTCCCGGAGTGGAAAGCTGGCACGTGAAGCCGCACCTGGAGAAGTCTCGACTGGAGACGTTGGCGCTTTTGAGAGAGGAGTCGTGATCAATACGAAAAAGAGGAAGTCACCTAGTCCTCAGGTCATTGAAGATCCATCAGGTGGCAGCGTACTCGGAAGTGGCTTGGTCAACGTTCGCAAGACACTCAAGGACCTTCCACTGTTTTCAACCCTGCCTCCAGATATTCTACATTTCTTGGGCTTGAGTGCTCTTCCAAAGACATATCCACCATTTCAAGACATCATCTTGCAGGGCTCGCCTGGAAACGAAATCTACTTCATTGTACGAGGCGAAGCTGAAGTGATACACGAGTCTGCAGATGGTCAATTGTTTGGACAGACAGTGACGGGATCATATATTCGACCACGACTGAAGCAAGGCCAATATTTTGGAGAAGTTGCAAGCTTGGCGTTAGCCCCTCGAAGAACGGCGACAGTTCGTGCGATCACGACAGTTGAATGTTTGATGATCAGCGGAGAAGTTCTCGAAGAACTCTGGAGGCGCTGTTCACCAGATATCAGGCGCCAAGTCGAAGAAACAGCCAAAACTCGCATTGGAACAGCAGATGAAAATGATGTTGTAATGACCGATTCCGGTTCTCCTTCGATCACCGATTTGAACATAACTGACCGCCCAAAGCTACCGGGCCGTAATCTTCCTCAGGTTACATTCACGCCATCAAAACCTGCAAGTTCTCACAAACCTAGTCGCGTAGATGATAAGGAAGTTATGGAGCCCATAGATCCTGATCCATTTCTCAGTGTTGATATGGACAATATGAGAACTAGGTCAGCTCGAAGAGGTTCTTGGGCACCACCACCTCCCGAAACTCCACCGCCGGAGGAGCATACGAACGGACCAAAGACAAGATCAAAATCGAATACTCAAACACCTTCAAAAGTCACACATTCCATTACTCCTCCAGATTCCACCTTCCGACCCAAAAGACCTAAGATTGTCCAACGAAAGCCCAGCCAATTCAACAAGGGCATCTTACCAGACAGCCTCCTGATTTGTATATTTTCGTTCCTTGATATCTACCAGCTCATGAGACTTCGATCAGTCTCTTTACACTGGTCTAAACTTCTCAGTACATCGACCAAGGTTTGCCAGTATTTGGATCTTTCTAGCTACAATCGTAAAGTCACAAACAGGGCGCTGATCGACTTCATTTGTCCCTTTGTTGGCAAGCGTGCCTTGACAATCGATTTGAGTAATTGTTTCCATATCACAGACGAAGGTTTCAATGCGCTTTCACAACAATGCGGCGTTGACATCCGCTGTTGGAAAATGAAAAGTGTGTGGGATATCTCTGCCAATGCCGTCCTCGAAATGGCCAACAACGCAAAACAGTTAGAAGAGATTGATCTGTCCAACTGCCGCAAAGTCAGCGACAATCTTCTTGCTCGAATTGTTGGTTGGGTAGTCACGGAGCCGAATCCAGCACAAGCAAACCGTTTGAAGCAATCTCAACAACAACCAAATCCCAATGCTCCACCGGTTGGTACTGTTGTTGGCTGTCCAAAACTGAAGCGACTCACACTGAGCTATTGCAAACATGTCACGGATCGTTCGATGGCTCATCTGGCTGTCCATGCCCACAACAGGTTGGAGAGTATCGATTTAACACGATGTACCACAATCACAGACGGCGGCTTCCAACACTGGAGTATATACAAATTTGCAAGACTGGAAAGATTAGTTCTGGCTGATTGCACCTATTTGACTGATAATGCAATTGTATATCTCACGAACGCTGCCAAGGGGCTGAAAGAGCTGGATTTGGTAAGTTTTATGTTCTTCATTATCTCTCCGTATTCAAGCTGACCAATCATTCAGTCATTCTGCTGCGCCCTATCGGATACAGCAACAGAAGTCCTTTCCCTCGGTTGTCCCAAATTGACCTCTCTCCGTCTCTCTTTCTGCGGCTCCGCAGTTTCTGATTCCTCCCTCCGCTCCATCGGCCTCCACCTTCTCGAGCTCAGAGAACTCTCTGTTCGTGGCTGCGTACGCGTCACTGGTGTTGGTGTCGAAGCTGTGGTAGAGGGGTGCACGAAACTGGAGATGTTCGACGTGAGTCAATGTAAGAATTTGCAGAAGTGGTTAGATTCGGGTGGAGAGGATAGGAGTAGGAGAATATATGGCAGGAAGAAGTTGAAGTTCGAGACCAAAAAGCTGAGTGGGAAGGACGGCTGTTTAAGATGAGTATCTTCGAACGCGAATATCATTTGAGGTGGAGATCCTCTCTGGATTACCCTCGTATCTATTATTCGGATCGGATCTGCTGGAGCTGGGATGGATTTGAATTTGGACCTTTGGTCTCTCGCATTACAAACTTTTACGATTGCGTAGCATGGAATCATTGCGGGATCTTGTTTAGATATGGATAGTGGTTGGCTAGGTGGATGTCTATGATCTTTTGCGATGGGCAACATTTTTTATATCGATGGGACATGCGGTGTTAAGTGAGATATTTTTTTGATTATCAAAGGTATAGGGATGGATCATAGCACATTACCCTTACATTTCATGAAAGATTATGAATATATGAAGATAGAATTGTGTCTTCAGAGATGACACCGCAGATTTACTGACTTGTCGCTTCTTCAAGCAACTTCTTTTAAACGTGTTGATAAGGAAGTTTGAAGAATCATTTCAACGTAGAAGAGATTTTCAAAAATTTCGAAATCTAAATGTCAAATCTAATCTTTGTTTAAGACATAGGCAATTTTTCAACAAGGACCTGTTGGTGGGTTGTTCGGTACTCTTGAAGATGAGGTCTGGTAAGGTTGGTAGCCTTGCTTAGTCATCACCAAGAAATACTGCGAAATGTGGACGCCTTCCCTCTCCTAGCCCCAGCTCCAACTCTCGCTGTGCATTTCAAGTCGAACTCCAAAGGACAAAGATCACCAGAGAATTTCGAACATTGGATTTCTACCGGAAAAATGAACCCAGCCAGAAGAGCCATGATCGAGGGCCGTGACTCGCCCTCTCGCGACATAATCACCGCACCCCGACGAGACCAAAACCGCATCTCCAAACCCTCATCATCATCCTCATCCTCCAGTCGTCCTCAAGACAACCGCCGCCCACCACGCCAGAACAACAGCAGTCTCGAAGATGAACAGACACGTAAATGGGTTGCAGGAGAAGACAGCTTCGTGCTCAAGCAAGCTAAAAAGAAAGCCGACATTCGCGTGCGCGAAGGCCGCGCCAAACCAATCGATTGGCTGGCCGTTATCCTGCGAGTGATAGATCCCGATCGCGATCTGTTGGATGAGGATGAGGAGGAGGTAAAGGTCGATGTGGTTGATCCTGAGGGTGTGTTTGAGGGTCTAGACGATGCCCAGTTGGGTGAGTTGGAGACGGATATCAGGGCGTATGTTGCGTTGGAAACAAGTCGACAGAATGTGGATTATTGGAAGACGATGGAGATCATTTGTAAGGATCGCAGGCAGAAGTTGAAGCCCATGGATCGGGAGGGGAGGGCGGTCAGCTCGGTCGCCGCGGATGTGGATAAGTTGTTGGGTCCGAAGACTTATGAGCAGTTGGAAGCATTGGAAAAGCAGATTCGTGCAAAGTTACGGTCGAACGAACCTATTGATTTCGATTACTGGGAGCAGCTTCTGAAAAGCTTGTTGATTTGGAAGGCAAAGGCAAAGCTTAAGAAGGTCTATCAGTCGGTTCTCGATAGTCGACTTGAGAATCTACGAAAAGAACAACATGAGCATGCTTTGGAGGTGCGTTCGAAGATGCAGGAGTTATTGTCAGGCCCTGCAGTGGTTCTCGAGGAAGGCACTGAGACACCCGATACAAATGTCTCACAGGTCGTCCGACGACAGCTGCCCTTCGAATACTCTCAACAACATGATCCCGAGCCACTTCTCAAGCTTCACTCGGAAGACAAAGCGAACGAAGTGATTGATGAGTCAAAGTTTCTTGAGAAGGTCGTTTCCGAGCGACGTAGGATTTTGAAAATGGGCTATGTTCCCGCTAGGCAAACTACGAACGAAAAGGCAACTGCCAGCACATCAGGCAAACCTATTCACACGAATCCCATTGGAATTGCTCCACCGGGCACCCAACGTTTCTCAACAGCCGTTGGGGAAGACTTCTCCCAGGCTACCAAGGCACTCTACGAACGGGAAGTTGCTCGTGGTGTTGATGAGAACGAAGAGATTTTCACTGCCGAAGAGTCTGTTACTACCGTCTCAACATCGCAATGGGCGGATAAATATCGGCCAAGGAAGCCCCGCTACTTCAATCGTGTACAGATGGGCTACGAGTGGAACAAGTACAATCAAACCCACTACGACCATGATAACCCACCTCCTAAAGTCGTGCAGGGCTATAAGTTCAACATTTTCTATCCAGATCTGATCGATAAGGCCAAAGCTCCTACCTTTAAGATTACCCGAGAGCATGGACGGAAGCGTGGTGAGTCTTTTGCTCCGGCTGGAGAGGAGGATACTTGTCTCCTTCGGTTCATTGCAGGTGCTCCTTATGAGGATATTGCGTTTCGAATCGTGGACAGAGAATGGGACTATAGCGCGAAACGAGATCGTGGATTCCGCAGCAGCTTTGACAAGGTAGGTTGATTCTTTTGAGGGACCCATCAGTGCAACCACGCCAGTCCTCCCCTCCTGACAAGTGTAGTTATAGCTAACATTCTTCTAGGGCATCCTCCAACTACATTTCCAGTACAAGAAGGTGAGCCAAGACAAAAACAATCTCCTTGAAACTATACTGACACATCAAATCAGATCTACTACCGGAAGTGAGCCTGCCCAGCTTGGTGGGAAAGGAGGATGTATTCTTTTGAGATGGGAAGTAGCGAACCGTTAGCTGTCACATAAGCCGGAACTCACTAAACCAGTATTCCAGACTCTCCACGTGGAAAATTATACACAAGTATCCAATGTGCAACTAGGCTTGTACACCACTGTGAATCCAGGTGTCAGAGCCTTCCCGTTAGACACCGGGGAAGTCGGTAGCCATGTTTAGTGCGGAGAAAGTCCAACAGGTGAGAACTGGTATTTCGATCAGATCCGGTGAAGCCTCAAAACGTTTGAGCATCGGATTATACTGATCCCCCTGGGGATTTAGAGCCTTGTCCCCATGAAGATTGCAGGAGCGTGCGCCTTTGTGTAGCCTAACCCGCGGGGTCTGTTGGGGCGTATCTCAAATGCGTGGATACCTGCCGTTGCAACTTCAAAAATTCTTGGGTCGATTTATCAAGCACTCAACGGTATTTGTAGTTTCCTAGGTCCACCTATTCTCATGTAGCTGCCGGCATCTCTGCGCTCTCCGCGGGTAATTGACAGACGATCATACTTCTACCATGATTCTGGAAGCAAATTTGGAGCCTGTGGATCAGCCATCCACTCAGATCCCAGCCCATTTTATACAGAGCCAAGCCTACTCCAGGGCTGGCAGTGGAACATTCATGTTTCTGGATTGTCTTCTCTTCCGCTGACAATGTATGAGGCTTTGGGTGGAGCATGCAGGCGTCCGATTCTGTGGTTTTTTGTGCCATGACATGGGGCTGGCTGCGCTTGTTTAGTGGACTGCTGTGTGTAACATTGGGATGACAGGAACAAGCGGTTACTATCAGATCTCTTGAATACATCTTGCGTACTTTTTGAAGTCCTCTCTCATGTTCCTTTCCGTACAAACGACGCACGTCACACAAATTCTTTTGGCTTGTCCATCATGCGCTGGCATGCTTGCCAACTTGCATGCACTTACTTTCATCATGGCCCTCTCTGGTTAGAAGAGAGGCTAGTTTTCTTTTGTTAGATATCTGGATCCGCTTCCCTTTGCTATTATCTTCTCAAAATCTCCGAGTTTTGGTCCTACGTTGTAATACAATAAGTGAGGTAGCAATTCATTCTGTTCTGAAAGCAACACTCTCATCTTAGCCACGACACTTGAAACAGAGACTCCCTCCCGCCTTTAAACAGTGGCCGACGATGGAAGGGCAATATTATTCTCAGGATCACGGCTTTCCTTTGAGTTACCAATATGACGAGACTCAAGACCCATCATCAACGCAATCAAATCTTCGACTCTTCTCAGTCGACAGTTTTCCTCGACCGCAACTTGATCAACCATCCTCATTCATGAACACTCCTTCGCCACAACAGCAACAATCGCAACTCCTGTCTTCCGTGCCTTACGGAATCTCTCCTCCTCCTCAGGTGGCCATGTCGCAGCCCCCTCAGATGTGGAATAGCCCACTCCAGTGCTCGCCGCCCGGTTTCAACGAACCCCAGAATGAGAACAGGGCAGGATATGGTTTTGAACCTTCAGGTTATATCACCGCCAACGAGAGTGATAACTTGTTCGCGCGCGGGATGAACTTTGGTGAAGTCCCGCGAACGACCTGGGAGCAGTACAATCCGCGAATCCTCCAGGATAATGGCCTACCCAGTTTCGATCACCCAGATTACATGACTGAAGACGTCAAAGTCGATCATCTCCAATCTACCAAGAACAATCGCGTCGAAATGGACTACAACAGCATGGAGAATTCTTCAGAGTACCCTCCTCTCACGCTCAGTCGCAGTCCCATGCAAGAGGACGAGTTTGCCACTAGAAGTCCTATGTTTCCCAACGACTTCATGAGTACAGATGGCTTGCCGTTTGACAAACTCAGGGCTTTTAAATCGGTGTCTTCGTCAGAGGATGGAAACACCATCTCTCGTGAGATGACTGCCATGGAGGTTGATGAACAAGGAACCGATGAGCCCTACGCCAAACTCATCTATCGGGCTTTGATGAGCGTGCCAAATCATGCGATGGTGCTTCAGGAGATTTACCAGTGGTTTCGTGATAACACTGTTAAGGGCAGCTCAGATAGTAAAGGTTGGATGAATAGTATTAGGCATAATTTGTCCATGAATGCTGTATGTACCTTGTTCATTTTTCTTCACACTTTACTCAACCCTTTCAAACAAGATACTTACAAACATTACTTTCTCCAGGCCTTCAAGAAAACCGAACGCAAAATCTCCACAGACGACACCAAAAAGTCAACCGAATGGGTTCTAGAAGACTTCGCCATCCGCGACGGCGTACAATCCACTACCCGCTACCGCAAAGGTGGCGCCAACAAATCCAGCAAACCGTACCCTAACAACAACGTCCGTCAACACGACCCAGCTTCAATCAGCAGCCGGCAAATCTCCGGACGAAAAGGCGGCCTCTCCACCAAGAGCAATAGTCTACGCTTCCGACATCGCGCTCCCATCCCTCGTATTGATACTGGAGGGAGTGGTAGCGGTGGCGGTGGAGCTGGTGGTGGTGGCGGTAGTCTAAGACGTCTCCCTTCACAATTCAGTTCTACGTATTATCCTCAGCAGCAGCAACATCAGCAGCATCCACGCTCCTCACCGGCTTTCTCGCGCCATCATAGCGAGAGTAGACAGCGGTCACCACTTACCCCGCCTCAGCTAGCCGAGCAGCCGTTCTCATTCTTCGCGCACCACCATGCGCAGCAGCAGCAGCAGAAGATGGAGCAGCAGGGGTATGAGATTGGCGTCGGTAGTGTGGGCATTGGCGGCGACGGTGGTGGTAGCGGTGGTGTTGTTGGCATCCGAGGCTTAGAGCAGGATGATGGTAGTCTGAAATGTGGATTAGGTCTGCAATTGGAGGATGTACAGGGTGTGCATATTGATGATAGTCCCGTCTTTGCTACGGATCCGGATTTGATATATCATGGGTTTCCGGGTATGGGGGGCTCGCTTACTCCAAGTTTTTGACGGGTGGAGTGAGGATGAGCATAGGGTGGGGGTTGGCTGTGTGTCTGCATAGGAAGGAGAGGCTACAGTAGATGGGTGCTTGTTGCCTGTGCTATCAGAGTCCTGGGCGGCTTAGAGTGAAGAACGGGAGGGAGCAACTTTGTTTCGCTAATTCTGGTGATGCCTCTTTCCTGTTCTCTGCTTGCTCTCTTCCAATTGTTTTGTTTTTTCCTTCTTCTTGATCTTGCATGTTAGTGGAATTTTCACGGGATTGCAGCAGTAGCGAGTGAAGAGAGAAAGAAGCAAAGAAGAGGGATGCATCTCACGATTGGATTAATGTACAGCGAAAGAGAAGGCTCCGCTCCTCCGCTCCGCAGCGTAATGCTTCAAGAAATAATGGAATGTATTCAAGAAAGCAGGATGGTCCTATTGAAATGCTTTGGGTTCTTTCTTTCGTTTGTCCTTCCCTGCGTCGCTATTTGCTTTTTGCTTTCGCCTTCTCCTTCAACCGGTTTGTATGGAGAGAGGTTAATTGGAAAGTGTTCATTTTAAGCGGGTCATTCAACAATAATTTTGTGGAGCCGAGCGCGCTAGCAAGGCAGGGAAGGTATTTTCTAATAGGGTGGGGGGTTGAAGATGTAATGTAAGGTTAGAGGCTCGAGGTTAGCGAGGACGGAGTTTGTAAAGGAATAGAATTGGTTGGTCGAGAAGATGGTCAGTAATTGGTTAGATAGGTGGTGGTGGTGTGCGGGTTGAAGATAGCATTGGAGCCTCACTCGGCTACAGCACAGTACAGCTACAGATAGCCTTCTATCTATGCATGACAGCCATTCAGTCAGTTAGATGCACTCGTGGGGCATTGAACACGAGAATCTTGTAGTTAGATAGGGAAAATACAAGGAATAGAACCTTACCCCCAGATTGCATGCATATCTTGGTATTGGAATAATCATACATTCTGTATGAGGTTCGGGGAAAGTGTAACTGAGAGTGAGTTTCCTGGAAGCCGGGTTGTTGGAAAAGTGATATGTCGTTCATGGAAGCGAGGAAGGATGCGGGGCGTCGGGGTGTACCCTGCTGCTCCAAGTGGCGGCTGAAGAACATGTATCTAAGACCAAGGTTTTCCAACGTCCCGTTGTACTCGTGTCCGAAGAAGAAAGTAAAAGAGTTGTGGGTGGGGCTTCTCGGATAGGGTTGATAGCGGTGCATGACCGAGCATGAAAGGTGTTGAGTTTGAGAATGGAGGAATGGTATCGTCCGGCTATTCTCCAGACTTTGAAAGGTGATGAGTTGGGTCAATATTGTCTCTTGTCCCAAGGACGCCACAGGAAGGATGCCAAGATGATGGGACTCTGTGCCGCCGCATGAAGGAAGTTTCCATGCGTTCCATCACACTTCTATTTAGCCCCCGGGTGAGAAGCAAGAAGCAGGGGATGAGAAGGACGCAGGCTAAGATCTCGATCAGAATCAAGATCTCTCACAGATTGATCCCGCTGAAGTGAGGTACAGGTCTGCCCACGATTTGAGAGACCTGCACATCAGCCTTGATCGATAGGCGAACTACACATGTAATTAGTCTCCGAATAACTTGTGTATAGAGCCCAATCTGTATCAAAGGCAAACCACTTATTGAGATATTATACATATCCCAACACAGGCGCACTTCAAGGGTTGTTGGTCCAGATATTCTGCAGATGGTATCACAGTGATTGTCCAGCAGGAAAGAAGTCCTAACACCAGCCTTACAATGAATTGTCGTAAAGGCTGGGTTAGTGCAACGTTGACAAGGTTCTCGGGTACTCGTAGCTGGGATTGTGGGAGTATTCAGACGCCGCTGCAGAGAGACGGCACGCCTGCTCATCAGTCGCTTTCTCCAGATGCAAGGAATAAAAAACCATGGTTGGCATCTGTATGCATCATAGTTCGAATTGCGGAAGAGTGACAACCCGATTGATGGATTTGATGCGAGGAAGCCGTCGAGAAGTGATTGCAGCACGCAGGTGGAGGAAGCAACAGCCATGCGTGTGACAAGACCAGCAGCCACAAAACCCCCACCATAGAGGGCCGGATTTTGTAAGTTGTCATTTCTCAGTGCCGAATTTAGTCAACGACCAAAATGTGTTGCCTTCAGATGCCGAATCTTGCATGTGGCGTGCGCAAAGATGGCACGATCTTTGGAGTTTCGTTGTTGGTTTGTGACGAGAAAGCTAGTTACCCTGTCGAGGCCCCGCTCATATAGCACACACGAATCATAGATTTTCAAAGAAAAGGTGCGGTGTAAGAAATATATGATGTAGAGTGGCTGTGGGAGAAAAGGGTACACCGACTTCTAGAAGGGAAAGAGGAATCATCTGAACACGGCTGCAAGATGCGGGAAGCCATCTGCTGGCATTCGA
>JBAMDN010000705.1:0-13833 GCA_037074945.1 Tetracladium marchalianum | reverse complement strand
AGAATCATTAAGGATTTCTATGCGGCAGCCTCCCCGGGTACGGTTCTTCCCAAGATATTTGGCATGACCGCTTCGCCAGTTGACGCAAGAGTTGATGTGAAGAAGGCTGCACTTGAGCTCGAAGGCATTTTGCACTCCCAAATTTGCACTACTACTGATCCAGGCTTGATGAGATTCACTGTCTCTTCGAGTCAGGAACAAATTGCACAGTATGATCAGCTTGGGATACAATTTGAAACCCCTCTTTACACTCAGATGCGTGAGCGCCTCGAAAAGAACCCTGTCATGAGAAAGCCGCTTTTGTACGCCTACGAAGCAACTCGAGAACTGGGATCTTGGTGCGCGGATCAAGTGTGGCCCTTTTGCCTGAGCGAAGAGGAAACCAAGAAGCTTCAGGCCAAAACCGAGTGGGGCTACCATGCAAAGAAGTTCGCGGACCCAATCGCTGTTCTTGAAAAGCACAAGTCTTTATTGGAAGAAGCCCAAGACGTTGTCAAAAACTATCAATTTGATCCTCCCGACTTTGACATGAACATTGCCCGTGGGCTGAATTACACCTCCAAGAATCTTTCATCGAAAGTGATGGTTCTTGTTCGTCACTTGAAGGAACGATTTCAGCGTACCACCGATGACAAGTGTATCATTTTCGTCAAACAGAGATACACAGCTCGCCTCTTGGCAAAGCTGCTTTCTCATCCCGATATTGGAACTCCGCATCTCTTCGTCGGAACACTCGTACGTATCGTTTTGTCGCTTTGTTTTCTCGGGCTAATGATGTAGGTTGGAACACGAAGTGGCGAAGCTGGTGACTTGAATGTTTCCTTTCGAGAGCAAGTGGTTACCATGATGAACTTTCGCAAGGGTATTCTGAACTGCCTAGTTGCTACCTCCGTCGCAGAAGAGGGTCTTGATATCCCAGATTGCAACCTTGTAATTCGCTTCGACCTTTATACCACCTTGATTCAATACATTCAATCGCGTGGTCGAGCACGTCATGTCAACTCCCGCTACGTTCACATGATTGAGAAGGGTAACCAACTGCACAGCAACATCGTCATTGAAGTTCGTCGAAATGAACAGATTCTGAAACGCTTTTGCGAGGCTCTTCCAGATGACAGGAAACTCACTGGAAACGATTTCAACATGGATTATTTCCTTTCAAAAGAGAAATCTCATCGAGTATACACAGTAAAGTCAACTGGTGCCAAACTCAACTACAAGATGAGCTTGATGGTCTTGTCTAATTTTGTTGACTCGCTCCCGCAAAGCCCCGAGGGAAATCTGCAGGCTGAGTATGTCATAATTACCAAGGGAAAGCAGTTTGAGTGTGAAGTCATCCTCCCCGAATCGTCTCCTGTTCGTGGAGCAGTAGGTCGGCCCCATACAACCAAGCAAGTTGCCAAATGTTCCGCAGCCTTCGAGGCTTGTCTTGAACTTGTCAGGGGAAAGTATTTGGACGAAAATCTACTTCCAATTTTCACCAAGCAGCTTCCAGCTATGCGGAACGCTCTTCTTGCCGTTGATTCAAAAAAGCGATTACAATATGATATGAGGACTAAGCCAAAGCTCTGGTCCGCTGGTGGTGTTCCTGAGCAGCTATATCTGACTGTGCTTAAGCTCGACAATCCCAAGTGTCTTGATCGGCCATCGCAGCCACTTGCTGTCCTGACAAGAACTAAGCTTGTTCAACTTCCGGAATTTGTACTCCACTTTGGCGCCGGCAAGTATTCTCCGGTCAATTGCTTGTCTATGGAAATTCCGCTGTTCGTCAACTCGGAATTGATATCCCGGATCAACACATTCACATTGTTGTTATTTGAAGATATCTTCAGTAAGGAGTACGAGCCCGATGCTTCGAACATGCCGTACTTTATTGTACCGGTCTTACCTCAAGCAGGCATTCATAAACTTGCCCGCCCTTCTAATCTAATTGATTGGGAAGTCCTCCAATCAGTTGAAGACCACCAAAAACGTTGGGCTGCAAATATGTGGGATAATAAGGCGTGGAGAACTGAGCCAGACGAGTTCTTCAAGGACAAGTACATTACTGATCCTTTTGATGGTTCGCGTAAGCTCTTTATCGTTGATCGAGCTCCTCAATACAATCCGCTAGATCCCTTACCTGAAGACTGCGCACCCCGACCAGGTCCAAGAAAGAATAATGATAATATCTTGGAGTACAGTTGTAGTCTTTGGGCAAAATCTAGACAGGCTAGGACTTTGGATACTAAGCAACGGGTTTATGAGGCTCGTTTGATCTCTCTTCGCCGCAATTTACTTGACGAGTTTGACAGTACGAAAGCTGAGGGTTCGGCAAAATGTTATATTGTTCTGGAGATGCTCAAGATTTCTTGTGTGAGTTTATTCACAGTCGATGGCCTGTAACATACTAATTTAAGCAGCTTCCGGCTCCTGTTGTGGCCATGGCATACCTGTTCCCAGCCATTATCCACCGCATAGAATCATACCTCATCGCTCTTGAGGCTACAGAGTTGCTCCATTTAGATATCCGACCCGACCTAGCTCTCGAGGCTTGTACCAAAGACTCGGACAACTCTGGTGATCATGATTCCGAGAAGATCAACTTCCAACGCGGCATGGGAAATAATTACGAGCGATTAGAATTTCTTGGTGATTGTTTCTTGAAGATGGCGACTTCAATTTCTCTTTACGGTCTTCATCCTAGCAATGATGAATATCAGTATCACGTCGATCGAATGTTGCTAATCTGCAACAAAAACTTATGCAATAATGCCCTTAAGCTAAAGCTCTACGAGTACATTCGATCGCAATCTTTCAGTCGACGCGCTTGGTATCCCGAGGGTTTGGTATTGAAGAAGGGCAAACGTGTTGCTGCTCCAAACTCCCATAATCTCGGCGATAAATCTATCGCTGATGTGTGCGAGGCCATGATCGGTGCTGCGCTATTGACTCATCACAAATCAAAGAACATGGACAATGCCGTTCGAGCTGTGACTGAACTCGTTTCTAGTGAAAATCACAGTGTTACATGCTGGAAGGACTACTACAAGCTGTACGAGATGCCAAAGTATCAAACGATGGTTGCCACTGAGATGCAAAAGAATCTAGCGATGCAGGTTGAGAAGAAGCATTCTTACCACTTCAAATGGCCTCGCGTTCTTCGATCCGCTTTCCTCCACCCCTCATACCCTTTCTCGTACGAGAAAATTCCATCCTATCAGCGATTGGAGTTCTTGGGTGATTCTCTTCTCGACATGGCTTGTGTCAATTTCCTCTACCACAAATACCCTGGCAAGGACCCCCAATGGTTGACAGAACATAAAATGGCTATGGCATCCAATCAATTCCTTGGTGCCTTGTGTGTCTCCCTCGAGTTTCACACTCACCTGCTAGTTCTCAACAGCGCATTCCAAAACCAAATCAAAGATTACGTCGAGGAAATCCAAGAAGCTCGCAGACAAGCAGAGCTGGACGCAGTTCGAATCGGTAGACTCCCCTCCGAGTGTGTTCCAGACTACTGGATCTCAGTCCGCCAACCACCGAAATGTCTCCCCGATATAATCGAAGCCTACATCGGAGCCATCTTCGTTGACTCCGAGTACGACTACAGTGAAGTCGAGCGTTTCTTCGACGAGCACATCAAATGGTACTTCACCGACATGAGCATCTACGATAACTACGCTAACAAGCAACCAACCACATTCCTCACAAAGTTCCTCGAACTTCACATGGGCTGTCAAGATTGGGCCATTCAACCTCGCGAGATCAAATCGATTGATGGTAGTAAGCCGAGTGTTATGGCGGTTGTGATCATCCATAATAAGGTCCTCTCGGATTTCCAGGCGGAGAGTAGTAGGTATGCGAAGATTGGTGCGGCGAAGAAGGCGTTGGCTTTGTTGGAGGGGCTACCGCTGCCAGAATATAGGGAGAAGTATGGCTGTGAGTGTAGGCCGGTGGAGGAGGAAGACGAAGAGGTGAAGAAGGCGCTTGGTGAGATGCATGGGACTGCGATCTGAGTGCGTTTTTGTTCTTTGACACTTTGAAAGTTTATCGATGGTGTGGGCGTTATAGGTGCATTGATGGTTGCGAGCTTGGACAGACTTTATGATGATGACTTATGATGAATGCTTTCTTCTTCTTCTTGTTTTGCGAGCATGAGCATAGCATTCATGAGGATGTAAATGATATGTGGTTGTGGTCATATTTGAAAGCCAAAATTGCGAGATTGCTTATTGCAGTGGTGCTTGTGATTTTATTTGGGACGTGAGAGAGTGGTCTTATTCAAGCTGGTAGATCACTGAACTAAACTCAATACATGAATTTTTTCAAAATACTAAGTTGACATCTTCATCTGTATGTGAAATAACTGTTGCAGTAGGAAACTCCTCTCAATAATACATACTCTACATGTCATGCTAACCCTTCTTCGAAATCAGCCTTCACAAAAAGTCCATCGCTACAGTAACTCGCTTCAAGTATGTCGTCGTTTGGATGAATATTTCTTGCACGGAGTTCAAGCTAAAAGCTTCTCCGTGCTATTCGAGAAGGTTTGAGGATCGAATTGATGAAAATACCGTATTATCGTTGTTGAGGAGGAGCGTGTTTGTGGACACGAAATAGATTTCGCGAACGCCAAGAGCAAGTGAAGAGTGAATAGGCCGTGTACCTTGTAGCTTTCATTCAAAATCATTTCGAAACCTGAAGAGTGAACAGCGCTATTATTTTGAAAATCTCACTAAAGGCGTTGATCTTAACTTTCACACATTTCATACACGAGTACATGGACAGTCGTTTTAATTTGCTGAATTCAATCTGAAATAGGCGGCTCTGACGCCAGTCACCCCCTTGTATCTAATAAACCAAACACGCCTGCTCTCACCCAATCACAGAGTAGGCAACGAAATTCTCAAGATATTTCATTGTTCAAGACAACAAATTTCAATGGAGTTCAAATAATCAAGCAGACTCATTTTGTGAATTCTGTTGACTTTAATAATGTTCAAAATCTAATCCGCATGTTGGAAGTCTCGTCAGCGTGAAGTGACTGGAGTTGGCAGCCTTAGTATTCCTTTGGCCTTTCTTGGGAGCTGAGACGGGCCGAGACGAGGGATTATTTGAAGCGAATATGGATACAGGAAGTTTATAGTAGGTATCTAGACAACAGTTCTCTTTTTCACAAAATCCTCTTGTCTAAGACGACGAAGTCTAAAGAACCAATTGAGGGGGATTGGCGCCTTCCATGAAAGAGTCTCAGGGAAGAGTCAGTGATGCCCTATAACTGCCATTCATGTCTTCAACTCACCTTTGACTCCGGTCCGGTGTATCTCCAAAAGTCACCTTTTCTTCTTTGATTATGGGATCTCATCTTTGAAATTCGTCGGGGCTTTTCTCATCTACATCTTTCAGATTTTTGCGCAAGCGCTTTGTCTCACGACACTGCAACAACAGTCAGAGAAGATAACAATCTAAACCAAGTAACGTCAGAAGTCCTCCTCCTCACGAATCCAGTCGCTACAAGCCTACACCCAAGATCGAATCGGTTGTGCTAGCCGACGAAGCAAGCATGCCAACACAGACCTCAGCCAGCCAGGAGAGGGCTGAGGGAAACCTTGAGGATTGGATTTTCGACAGAGGTGATGTGACCATCACTTTTCTACTCGACGACCAAGTCTGCACCACCAAAGTTAGCTCGCATGCAATGATACTTGCAAGTCCTGTCTGGAAGAAGTTTATCTTTCCTCCTTGGGGCCCACAGCCAAACGACACGCCTCAATTCAACACAGATTTTATGATGTTAGATTCCACAACACAGGATAGTCATCATTCTTTGTCGAACATAATGGATAAAACTATCGACTTCACCCAGGACGACCCCGAAGCCCTTCTCCTCCTCCTACAAATCGCTCACCTTCATTTCGAAAAGTTGCCAGGAAACATATCTTTCGAATGCCTTTGGCATCTTGCAAAACTGAGTGATGAATACGAGTGTACCCGTGTACTCAGACCCTGGATTAAGCAATGGGTTCATGAGGCCGAGATCAGATCGAACGGGGCCGAGGAAAATTGGCTGTTCATCTACTGGGCATTTGGGAAAGAGAATAAATTCCGAGCCTGTGCCACTCAACTGGTTCGAGGAGTCAGGTCTACAGAGCATGCTCAATATCTTACGTCTCAGGGGAACCAACTACCTGATATATCACCTCCGGGGATTCTTGGTAGGCAGTTCTCACTTTCTGATGCTCCAATCTATTTGCTGGGCTAATATCTGTGGCAGAGGAAATCATCCGAGTGCGTCTCAAAACTATCAACTCATTGCTGAAAATCCCATACGATCTCGTCGAGGCTTTCTCATCCAAAAAGGGATACGGCGATGCTCAAGTGATTTGCCGAAGACCCAAGTGCGAAATCATGATCTATGGGTCGTTACTCTTCGCACTACAAAAAGAGTCTCTCTGGCCAGCGATTCGTGCCGAAGATTGCCACAAAAGTGTCTTGAATCTTTCCGAGACGATTCGGAGACTCAAAGTCGAGGTGTATCCTGATGAGAAAGAGAGACTTACATATTTGGGCCGCGAGATTGAGGGAACAGTGGGGCATGAGATTTGCCAGACTAAGTGCGGATTTCAGTCTCAGGTCAAAATGGTGCTCAAGGGTATGGAAGACACGGTGCTGGAGAGCCACAAGATTCACATGGCGGCAATGCGGCAGCTTCTTGAATAAATATCTAGCCTTTTGTTTACAATGATCTGCAAACAGGGCAGGTTGACGAAGCGGATTTGACAGTAGAATGAAATGGGCAGGATACTACAAACCCGTCATCAATGCATATTTTGACATTGAAATTGTGACTGACCTTGATCTACGCTTCCAAAAATCTTGGAGGAGACCGTGACTGGAGAGAGCATATCCAAAAAAAAATACCTATATCACATGTACAACACGCCTTTGGCGGAAGTAGTAAATTGCACTTGATGCCAAATCACTACATACAAGAAGAAGTTTCAGAGATGCTTTGATTGATTATATATAGCATATTAAGTAATGCACGAAAACTTAAAACTACGGAATATTTAACCTCCCTCACAGATATGAAAGTCCGCATAGTAATACCATCTAATCCATAATACCAGCCTTTCCATCACGATCAGCATCCTTCATCGGATTCAATTTCTCCATCAAACCTGGTTTGCGGTGTTCAACACCAGTTCCAGTAACACTGCTACCTCCAGTCGTGCCATGAGTGCCGGTAGGTATGATGCAATTTCTCAGATCGAGGGGTAGCACCTGTACCATGGGTACCCATGATGCCATCAGTGCCAGTGTGATGAGAAGATCCATGAGAATAATCCGTGCTCGTCGACGACAACTTTCTGTTATCCGAACCGTGACCACCGAGAGAAGATCCGACTGTTCTTGGCTCGCCTTGGAAATCATCTCGGATCTCATCGCGACCATGCAAGTGACCTCCCGATTTCTTGAAATCATCCATGGTCATTGTTGGGAGAGCGGAAGCAGTGTGGTGCTTCGCTTCGTTGTGGTGAACCTCGTGAACGGGGATAGTTGTGTGAACGACTGATGGCTGGATTGTCTCTTTTTGAATAACGGGCTGAATTTTCTCATGGACGTGGTGATGGATATGTTCGCCGACGATATCCTTGCCTCCAGATTGGGTGTGTTGCACATCGCCTACACTGCGGGTATTCTGGAATTTTGCTTTTTCGGCCTGAAGACCATCACGAATGTGTTTGTCGTCACCATGTTGGAAGGTTCGTTCTTCAACTTGGCCCATATTATGAGTGTGTTGTTCGGGAAGGACTTCGGAATGTTTGATGGGTTGGATAGAGGTGTGGTAGTGGTCTTGGTGGACTTCGCGGTCAACAACTTTGGTTGCGTTCTCGTGTTGGGTGCGGGTTACATTTTCGTTTGTGATGGCTGGGGCAACAGTCTGGAATACTTGTTAGTTGGAGGTAGTGTAATTGGTATGTGGTGTTTACCTCGTGGACTGTGGTGTCGTGCTTTCCATCTTTGTGGAGAAAACCGGAGACTGCTTGCTTTGCCTTTTCCATTTTGATTGATTTTGATGATTATAGGGAGTTGGGAAAAGAATTGATTGGAATGTAGGATGAGTGTTGGATCGGTTGAAATTCGGTATCGGGTTGGTGAAGTGATTAGGAAATGTCTATAACTCGAGGAATGTAGGAAGTAATATACTTCTGTCGGGGCTCCAAGAACATTGAGAATTGTACCTAATTTCCTCTCCCTAAGCATAAACTACATCATCGATGACAAGCAAAACTAGAGAGATGTTGATGTACGTAGAGAGATGATCATCGTGAACTATGTCATCGCTCTCTTGTATCGGCCAATTTTAGAGCCGCATGTGGCAGAGCAAGCTGAAACTTGAACTTATCCTAATGCTGAAAATGTGGGGAGACTCGTCGAGCTTTCTCGTAGGTTTCCAAGTCTGAGTTTCGATTGGAAGTGCAAAATCCTTGGAGGCGGGAGTGATCCGTAAAGCCCATGAAGGGCATAATGGATTTCATCAAATGCCCCTCATGGAAGACGAATCAGACCAAACCAGCATACAAATGATGAACAAGGGTATCTACGATTCTACGCTAGTAGAGAAACGGAAAGTATCCAAGAAATGATTTGAATGATAGACACAGGGTTCTTTTGGCAGGCCTTCCCATGTGGTCCTGACGTCCATTTCAGCAAATCAAGACTTCTCTTCACACCTTCGGGTCGGCCAATATGTCCTGCATGCGGGGAGATCTTGCTCCGCCATGTAGGTCGACAGCTAGGATGGACCAGAGATAATTAAGAGTGCCTAATTGGGCGAGGTATGAAGATGAGGTGCTTGCTCCGGCGCGGTGAACACCTCGATCGCTCGAAAGAACAAAACAAATTGCATCATGACTTCTCTTAGCTGCAGAAGATATGTAAATTCGCTGATCGAAGCACGCGTTTGAAATCAGCTCAATGTTCTTTGAAGGGAATGAGGTTGAAGAGATCGTCCTTTCTAGCGAGAATTTAGCATTCCCGATTATGGCAGCAAAACAACGTGAAATCTACTCATCATCAAAACAACACCGCCAAGCATGCTTGATACTGTATGTATGCCTTGTTGTCAACTTCGTCGGTGGAAGATCGCCGACGCCACATCAGTCCACATTCCATGGTTTTCCAAGGGCCAAAACAACGAATGGCTCAATGAGAATTGCTTCGGCTGTAGGGAAGGGAACCAGCTTGGAGTCTGTCCTCGCTGCCTCCCTCTCTAGGCAATATTGTACCGAGGAAAGATAACCTTACTGAAGTACTGTGTGTTTTCAAAGGTACCGACGACATGGTACTGTATTTCTTCTTGCTCTATTGTTGTTTTAAACATTCCATCTGATGCAACGCTACTTCTCGGTTAGCGATCTGATTTGTCAATATTCCGGACTACGTCTGGAGGTGGCGCCAGCCAATCTTGAACGAGAGCAAGTGTGCTTTTTTCGTCACGCATCACAGCAACGGTCGAAGGACTGATCAGATCTCATAAGCTACTTCGTACAGTAGCGGCCACGGCCAGTAGAAGCAGAGATCTCGTATCGATGGGAAATGCTCGCGCGGTACAATAGTGTGCGATCTTCCGGAGCATTTCAAAGTATATCCTCAAGTTGCTACTCGCTTCGCCTACTTGTTACTTTGCCGCAGGAACAGGTTGCTGAGATGAATGAAAACATTCCTGGCTGTGATCTTCCCTTGGCCAAGACCAGTTGCGCTCCAACGGTTGGCTCATGGACAGGCTAGCTGCAGGGGGAAAAGATCAATCCGCAGGTAGTCTGAAGCCACAGCTGAGAGGCGTTGGCGGACTTAACACTCAAACATTCAAACTCTTTTCTCCTCGTCCTCTGTCGCGATGTCATTGAATTCTCCGAACGATCAGTATCTCTCGTCATTATTGCTTTGTCTGATCACTCGCTACTTTGTCGCCTATCCAGGACCTTGTTCACCATCTGCGCCATTTCCCCACTACTCGTACAGCTGCCCCTGTGGCGGGTCGGGTCTGCTTGGATTGACCCTTGCAGTGGAAGATGGGGTCGCGTTTCTTCAGGAGCTTGTTTTCTAGCTACAGCAGCAACCACAATACTCTGAAGAGCGGTTCTGGTTCGTACGATTCTACAGAAGCATTGGAACCCCCGGTCAAAGGATCATATCCTGTCGCTGGCAATGGACCCAATGTGGAGGAAACGCTACAGCGCGCGAGAGCGAAGCGCGAAGCTAAACAAAACGAAAGTCGAGCAAACAGCATCGTGAACACCATCGTCTCTCGGGCGCCCAGCATCAAAAGAAATCGAGGCGGGGAATCACACACTAACCTACCTTCACAACGACCGAGTACTGCACCGCATAGTGGGGAGCCGGGAGGAGGTTATGGGCTCGCGACGAAGATTGAAGATGGCCGGACCAGGTCTGGTTTCTCTACGAAGAGTCCTCCCAGCTTCTTCAGCAGGAGAAGAAACTCCCTCTTCTCCTCGACCCCGCCTCCAGTCGCAGAACCCTTACCTCCAATACCGACAAAAAATGGGATGCGGGAAGTGCAAACCTACACACCAACGAAAGGGCCAACACCCTCTTCAACCCCAGCTCCTCCTCCAAGCAAAACACCAGAGATAGCTGTGTTTGTCCCTCCATTTGCGCAGAAGCAGCATCAGCGAACCTTCTCTTCCCAAAGCTCCCATGTCGATGTTCTAGATGCCTATTCGATCATGAGAGGCAAGGAGATTGCATCTGTGCGAGTGAAGGCATCTGGCGTGAGGATATATGGAGAAGATGTAGCTGATCGCAACATTGCTGTTTTTGGAGACCAAAGACTAGACTTGAACTCCTCTGAATTTGGATATCTCAAGTCGGTCTATGGAGCAAGAAAAGTGCAAGGTAGTGATGAGGTGGTTCAGAAGAAGACTAGTCATATTTCAGGGAACGGTGACGACACTGAGGTGAGGACGAAAAGCAGGATCCGACCCTCAAGACCCCTCAGTTCAGGTGTAGCCAGTCCGGATCTTTCTTATGATCATGCTCGTATGAACCATAGCAGCATCTCTACCTTCGACTCCTCTGATAAGCGAAATCAAGTTCTACCACCCTCTTCACATACCTCATCGCCTCCTTCCAAGAATTCTCGCCGACAGGATAGCGACCCAATCGATCTCAGTACTTTGCCTCGTGGGCGACAAGTCAGAGATTCCAGCAATCCAGTTGTTCTTCCACAAAGGCTCAGTTCTTTGGGTCAAACAACCCCAAGAGTCGTTTCGCCTGTGGAAGAGTCACCACGAGGCGCCTCATTTCAAACATCACCACCAAAGCCAACACACTATAGCAGACCATCATCGAAGACTGGCCATAGGTCTTCAAGTCAACGAAGATCAATCTCTAGGAGCAGTTCGGTAACATATTCTGCCTTCCCAAACACAAGTCCACCACAAGAACAAACATCAACTTTTAACCCGCGCCCAATGACCACCGCAGCTAAACGATCATATACCATAGACGGAACGAAGGTGGCACTCAGTCATGAAAGCGGTCTTGATTTGAACAACTCAGTGGACACAGAGGCGATTACCAAAACTCTGCCTGGTACATACATCCCCATCCCTTCAGTATCTGCTCGTCGTTCCTCAGGCATTTCAGCCCTGTCGGATTACTCTGCCTACACAGCTTCCACATATCACCCTCCATCCGCTTTACAATTTCACTCAAAATATCACAATCCCACCCCTTCTCCTTCATTCACACCGGGCATTTGGCCTCTTCCCCAACTGCATAGCAAGCCCAGTCGCGTTTAGATTGCAATGTTAGCATCTGTTGCTAATATGCAATGAAATAGCTGTTACCCATGAACATGTCATCCCCACCCGCCACGAGCACCGTCAAGAAAAGATTACGCGAGAAATTCATACACACGACGTTTTCCATCGTATTCAACCTGTAATCGAGACCGAAATCCTGCCTGCAAAGCACTACATCTATGCTCGAGACGGCAAGTCCCTCATTGAAGTTCCCGCAGACCAGATACCCGGTCGAACGAGAAGTAGCTCGGCAAGCGGCCATTGGCAATTCGTCCCCACTCCACCCAAACAAGAATCTTTGCATCAACGTCGACGCTCATCCAATCCATACATACCCTCCCAGCAATTTGTTCCGGAACCCAAAATGGATGAATCAGCTGAACCACCCGTCATTGGCCTCGCTCGAGGTGAATCCCCTTATCAGCGTTCGCGAGCAAATTCTCGAAACTCGAACCACACACCCAAAGTCAGCCGAACCAAGAATATTCTTGAGCCTATCCTAGGCGGTAAGCGAGAATCTATCACTGAAAACGGGAGTTTTAAGAAGGAATATATGTGGCATCATCCCTCCCAATTTACGAGTTCTGGTCGTCCACTCTCCTCCCGGACTGGCCAGGAGCCTATGTACATTGGCGCCGGGATTGGCGATATCTCTCCTGAAGGTGTAGCAGCTGTCAGTGGCAGAGATTTCTACTTCAGTGATACCGACGCGTCCGTTTCGCCAGATCTCCGTAAAGGTCGCGAGGGTGAGGATCTGTTGTTTAGAGACTCTGGATACGGCAATGGTGGACTTCCTGGCATTAAGACCGGCGAATCCGCTGATGTAAAGGGGATTACTGTAGATCTGGATAAGACAAGGTTGGGTCACATGGTGAAGAGGAGTGCGGGAAATGGAAAGGATGTTTTGGCCGAGAGGGAGGACGAGAGCGATGCTGAGAGCTTGGTGGAAGGGAGATATCGACTGGCAAATCAAGCGATGAGACGGCTAAGAAAGGGCAACAGTGGCGGTGATTTGAGAGGTCATCCGACCGCACAGGAGGAGTTGACGCGATGATCTGATTGTATTTAACTTCGATCCTATGAGTTTGAATTTTAGGCGGGAAGGATTATTTTGGAGTGTTGTAGGATATACCACCAGTGTTTACAATATAATGAAACAAATTGAGGATCATTATAGCGCAAAAATATTCCCTGCTTAAATCGAAGGCAGATGCCGGGGCATGACGTCTCTCTGATAGTCATACCGTTCATCGTGAAAAGAGGAGGAGATTTGCTATGACCTCACAAAGCCCTGATACTGCGACAGGTATTTGCTAAGTGTATGTACAGATTCAGCGTTTTCTAAGATATATACAAAAAAATTCTAGCTACCATCTATGTCTTTCTCATAACTCTTCAATCCACTGTAGACAATTCTCTCTCTCTCTCTCCTTCTCTTTATCTCTGTCTCTGTCTCTCTACACATAAGTAGGCACAATCTCCGGCTCGGCCAAACGCACACTCTGCGCAGCATACTTATCCCACCACTGTCCCGCCCCTGGGGCACTCTCCCCATCAATAGTCTCACCACACGCACCATCACTCTCACCCGCGGGCTTCACCCAGACAATCGCATCAACAAATCGCGAGTTCGTCTTGGTCGTTGGTTGGATGCCATAACCGGCTCGGACATTGCACCAGTCACCCCATGATGCGCGTGAGTTTTGGAGACCTGAACGACCTTGGTCGATGATGAAGTTGTCGGGGAGGGAAAGGGCGCGGAGGAAGGGTGAAAGGGAGGAGGCGTAGTGCGATTCGTCGTAGGAGGGGTTCCATTCGGTGTAGTTTGCGCGGGGGTTGGCTATGTATGGGTTCTGGTGTGGGGTGTTAGTTGTGTTGGAGGATAATGGATAGTGAGAATGTTGAAGGGCAGAAAACTCAAGAACGGCATTGTGAAAAATTAGGATAGTAGAAAGTAGGAGGTACTCACGAAGTTTGAAACATTGGTAGCGAAACCTCGGATCTTGGAGGATTTATT
>JBAMDN010000702.1:0-12089 GCA_037074945.1 Tetracladium marchalianum | reverse complement strand
CCAGATTGAGGTGTTTTTGACTGTTGGGCGAAGGGGTTTGAATTTGAGGCCGAGGATGGCTCAGGGATAGTCGTGATCATAGGTCTTGGTGGAAAAGCATTGTCCATTTGTGAGGGTGGTGATTTATCCAGGGGAGATCGTGGGAAGAAGGAGGCCCGAATATGCTCTTGACGACCGATGAGTGGCTGCTGTTGTGGGATAAGTTGCAGATGGCGCAGGAATATTGATCGAGAATGAGAAACTGCTCGACACATTAGTTTTTGTGTTGTCTGGGACTGAGTGGGTGGAAGAGACGGAAGATCTTGAGGAAGGGGTACGAGTTTTAATGTTAGCAGGGCTCAATGGTCGTGAGCATATAGCACACTCATCAAGCTTAGGGGAAGGCAGAGAAACATCTCACAACTCTTAGGTGATTGTACATCAACAATGATCGGCGAGCAAAGAATATTTATAGGGGAGAGTGATAAAGGTGGAAGACGAGAGGATGGGAACAGAAAAGTTCTAGACTTTTGATGGGCATCACGCTCCTTCTGCAATATGTATATGCCTTCCTACCTGAACAAGGAACGAAGTCCAAAGGCGAAACTTGAAGCCTCGGCCATATAGAGGGTTTGAGTTTTATGTTCTTCTATGTCTAAATCTAACCAATCTCGATCTATACCTCTTTCTAATTATCATCTAATATATTCTAAGTTTGAACCTCCATCTGACCTCTCCCTCTCTCCTTCTAAATCACTTTAAATGATCCCATTTAAAGCCTCGACCTGATCTGCTTATTCTTCTCCTTCAACTCCTCTGCCTCACTAACCTCCACACTCTTATCATCCGAACTGACCTCCGGCTTCCCAGGTACATCACTCTTCTTCGGCGCAGCATGATACCCACCAAGGACATTATCCGTATTCGTCACCCTTCCCTCCTCGTCCCTCCTTATCCCCAACTCCATCAACCTCGCAAATACCTTTGCAAAGTCCTCAAAAAAGCGATCCTTATCCCTTGCATACAACTCCACCCACTTCAAGAAGCTCGGATCCTTCGTAAGTACCATATCCGTTGGCAACATCATGAGCTCCATATCTGTATCCTCGTCGTAGTTGACATACTGCATATTCCCATTCTTAAGCGTTTTCTTACGCCACTGCAGTGACAGCAATAGTCGGAAATACTGATTCGAGAAGCGCGTGGGGTTATTTACCCAAGGACCTTCAAAACCACTTCTATCGCTATGACATCTTCCCAAACTATGCGCACCGCTTAAAGCAACAATCTCTTGGTCATTGAACCCCATCCGGTTGAAAATCCACCGCAGATGATCCGCACCTTGCGCAGCATCGGGTAGTCTGCCTCTAGGGGGTAGTTTGCTATCGTCGACGAAATCGGTACGGCCGCCTTGCCAGGGGATGTGAGGACCGGTCATTTCCTCAATTGCGACGGCGCCCGCGAGCGTCCAGAGGTCGGCGTAGGTGATCCATGGGTGTTTTTCCTTTACGGGTTCGAGGAAGACGCGAGCGTGTTGGAGACCTGCATTGGCGGGGTCGCCGCCTTCTGCTTCGTATCGCATGCCTGCGCCGTTGGAACCACCGGTGTCTGTTTCGGCGTCGTATGTTCCTGAGGAATGCCTAGGAGACTTGTTAGACTTGATACCCTCCCTCGATAAAATATTTCAAGAACACTACGATGGAAAAGAGTAAACATACCACGCCAATCGTACAAGTACAGGTCCAGCACTTCCATCATCATATCCAGGCTGATGCATCAATTTAGCAATATCCTTTCGGACAGCATCGAAATCCCCTTTCTTGCTCATCGTGGCGTATACTGTCGATTCCTTCAATTGGGCAATGCTAAGCTCGTAGCAGAAAGTACAACCCAAAAATCTAGATCTGAATATACCAAAAAGACCGAATACGTTAATGAGGACAGGAGAAAAGACTGATGTATTTCTTAGAGTAATTGGAAGGCGAACACAACTTCCCCTAATACAGATAATGAATCATGAGATATGATGGCAAAGAACCCAAGGAAAGGGATTCGGAGCAAACGCCGAACACACGCGAAATACCTCGGTCAACGCGCCAGAGTGCTCGTGTTACCGAAGTACATGGCAAGCGCTTGCTTGTTGGTATTTTTGGTATTCTCAAATCCCGAGGCTCGCCGGTGCATAAAAATGGATGGTGCATTGATCAAAAATGACGATTAAGTGGGTTTATTGATATCCGCCAGCTTGTGATTGATGTTGCACTCTTTTCTCGGTTGTCCAGAAAAGATATCGCCGAGCCCCGAGGTCGGGAGGCTCAATTCGGAGTTGCCAAGACTTCACATGATTTTGACGTACCAAGGTACAATTTTCTGTGATGGTAAACACGATCTTTCAGGCATAGCAACAAATCAGCTGTTGTTGATGAGTATAGAGCTGCTCCATACAATAGTGTTCTTCTTTCCTTGAGAGATAATTTGTTGACCGAGGGAAAGCAGTGTATGGTTGAATACCATAAGAAATCACTGTTGCATCACCAACACTCGATGAATTCAGACTCAAATAAACTTCATCTCATAATCATCGTATTCTCATAACTAACTGGGTATATTCTTTTCACAAACCATCAAACGCCAATTTAAAACCCACCATTCCTGTTCCTGTTATCCTTCCCAACCCTATTCCTGTCTCCGTTCCCTCCCAAACATTCACGTCCTCCCCATCACAGCATTAGTCGCCAAAATCTCGATCCTCCTCGCATAAATCTTCATCATATGGCAGACTGGATCACCGAAAACTACGCCCCTTAATAAATCATCACTAATAGTCTGCGCCACAATACCCTCATTCATCATCTCGTTCACTTTTTGTTTGCTTGATTTCCCATCATATCGCTGCGTGCTCCTCAGCAAAACAATTCTCCCGGCATTGCTTAACGTCGCTTCTGGGACTCGCCATAATGGCGGTACTGGACTGGGATTCGATACTGGTTTCGAAGAAGATTGCTTTTTGGTCTTGTGCAGGTCGGGAGAACTTTTGGAGAAGCCGGATATGAGGGGTTGGAGTTGATGAGGTGTGACTATGTCGAGACAGGATTGACCAGGAGCAGCCGAAGAGTATAGATCGAGGAGAGAGCGAATGTAAGCTTTATCTGCGCGGGCGACGGGATCGCCTTCGTTGACGAAAGAAAGGAATAATGATTTACGAAGGGTGGAAGTGTCGGGTTTGTTCAGAGGGAGGAGGGACACAGGTGGTGCTCCAAATGTGACGCAGTGTACGCGCTTGAAACATCCTGTGAGTGTGTTGAGTTCGGATTGTGATTGTCTGCTGATAGCAAGCATGTGACAGTAGAGTAGAGCTGCTACCGCTCCACCAGCGGAGTGGCCTGTGATCAAAAGAGAGTATCGTGATCGGCTTGGATCTTCTTGAAGTAAACTCCGGAGGCGAGCTGCTACTGGTGCAATCATTTTCTTTGCAACAGTCAAGAATCCTGCATGGCATAGGTTTCCAGGATCATCCTGCATTCATTGATCAGCGAAATATTCAACTAGTTCGGGTTCGCTAATACTTACAAGAAAACCTGTCGGGACAGCGGGACTGGAGTTCAAATTCACAGCCCAATCCATAAAAGTTTGGGTTCCACGAATAGCAAAAACAATGGTATTCATATCGTCCATAGGAACGGATTTGATAACCATTGCCTTCGTGCCCATCTTCCAGTCCGCATTTACGTGCGCATCTCTCTCCTTCCCAGCAGGCTGAATGTACACACGTTCGGAGTATTGAGCTGCGAGGCAGAGGAGTGGATATGTGGGCATATATCTATACTGTGTGAGTAGTATACTATACAAGGGGTGGTTCGACTTACAGTTTCAACGGAGGGAGATTTGGAGGTAGCCTAGAGTTGGCATAGAGATTGACTTTGGAGAAATAATTCGTAGAAGTCTTTGTCGTGGTTATCGACCCATTAACCGCCGCACCTTTCGACCTTCCCCATACATGACCACGACTAGTCGTCTCCGGCTGTTGCTGGTGTTGGTGTTGTTGTTGTTGTTGTTGTTGATATGGCGTATGTTGCACTTCGTTGTGCAATACCAATTGACTTTCATTTCCACTAAACCTCTCTCCGTCGATAAGCGTAATTATTTCGTTCAATTTCGAGGCTATCTGGTCGCAGAGAGCGGCTCCTTGATTGAGATATTGTGTTCCTTGCATCTGCAGAGGGGTTAATCCATCATTGATTATCCTCGCTCCTGGAATACAAGGCGGAACATCAGCTTGAAGAAGATTGCTCATAGAAGCATTGAATCTGCTCAATCCACCACTCGACTTCTGCGTCCGGAGTGGTTGTGAAGGCGGGTTGTGTAGATATTGAGGATCTCCATGAGGCTTTCCGGATGGCACGGTGAGCCATGTTTGCTGTTGTTGTTGTTGGTGGTGGTGGTGGTGTTGTTGCTGCTGCTGGCCATAACCATAACTTGTATGAGGTCTTTGCTCTATGATTGTCCCCGTAGGTCGGCTTGGTGTTGATTGCGTCCTCGTATGGTTTGAATGTTTGTAGAAGGAATTCGAGGTCGTTGGAGGGGTTGGTGTAGTTATTTTTGGCTCCTTGGCTTTCTTGGACCGACCAAGGAGTGCCATTGTGTTTCGTTCTTGGTTCGTCCGTAACCTCAATTATCCCTTCGCCCACTTCGGAACGCAAAAGCAATTCATATCCATATGTTCGAAGGTGGAGAACAAGAAGAATGGGAGGAGAACACGAGGGAGAGAATGTGGGAAGCTGGAGGTGTTCTAAGCTTCGCCCAGACCACACCCAAGTTGGGGATATGCTGCTTCGACGACGATTGGTGATGCTGCGCCCCTCCTGGGCGTTTCTATTTGATGTGCCACACGTACTCAGCAAACACAGATAGACGAATCATCGCTTCCTACTCCCCTCCTATGGCATTCATCGAAATACGCGTGTTACGCTTTTGATTCAAGAACCGGCATCTTCCTCCCGCGATGTGCTGTGATCAGCATCAAGCAATGCGGCTCGGTCAAATCCCAGACCTACAGAGGCTTGACCATGCCAAGCAAGGCGTGGAGTTCACAAACCTCACTATTTCATCATTTTGAGGGCAGAATTCTACCATAACGACTACCGAGCATACAGTAGTGTTTAGGTAGGTAGCAAGCTTGCAAAGTAACTACCAACCCCAAATCATATAGAATAGGCAGTATTTCAGCCTTTAGATGATCCTCTCAGTGAAGGTGTGTTGGCTGTGCAAGTCAATGCCGCCGATGTTGATCCCAGGTTGATCTACAGCATCTCTTTGGATCGTGAACACCTTTTTGTCTTACTTTTGCACATAGGTTACTTGGAAACATTCAGTCCTCGGCAAATCATCTGTTTGGTTTGGGTATGACTTCTCTTCTGACTTTATTAGTTCTTTTCCGCAACTTTGGAACTAAGCGACGAGCGCTTGATGAGCAAGCTGACTTGTACAGTATTGTCGGTGGAAACTGTCCAGTATACTCTTGTGTCTAGAATCTACGCTCTATCCAACTAAAATATCAGGTAACTTAAATACCACAACCAAAAAATGATATACTAACATTTCAGTTAGGTAAATAAAATTCTTCGGCAGTACTGCCCTGTTCCACCTCACCCCTCCGTAAACAAATTCCCCGCCAAATACTTCAACCCCGTATCACAAGCAACTGTAACAACCTTCTTCCCGGGCCCCAACTCCTTCGCAAGTTGCAACGCGGCAGCAATATTCAACCCCGAAGACGTCCCGACCAACAACCCCTCCTCCCTTGCCAACTTCCTACACATCTCCCTCGCAACCATTTCGTCCACCTTCCTCACCTCATCATACAAACTCCTGTCAACATGCTCCGATATAAAACCGGGTGAAATCCCATCAACACCATGCGAACCGCTTTTCCCATCACTTAACAAAGCCGCTGATGACGGCTCAAGAAGTACGACTCTCACGTTTGGAATCGCGGGTTTGATCACGCTGGATACACCCATTACCATCCCCGCCGTTCCAAACGCACCACAGAACACATCGAACCCCTCCGGAAACTGCTTCACTAACTCATTTCCAATCTCAGAATATCCAACCAGTGCATCTCTATTACTGAATTGATCCGTATACAAAAATTCATCTTTCCTTCCTAGCTCTCTTGCTCTCTCTTTCATCGAACTCATCAACTCGGCCGTCGTCTGTCCAGTAGGACTATTCGTGATATCAACATCCGCACCAAATGCCGACATAGTCCTCAATTTCTCTTTAGCATATGCATCCGATGACAAAGCGAGGAACTTATATCCTTTGACGGCGGAGATGAATGCTAATGATGAACCGGTGCTGCCGCCGGTGGCTTCGACGATAGTTGAATTCTTGGTGAGGTCACCGCGACGTTCGGCTGCTGAGATCATCGAGAGGGCCATGCGATCTTTGTATGAACCGGTGGGGTTCATGAATTCGAGTTTTACGAAGACGTCGGCGCTGGTGGAGGGATTGATGTGGGTGAGTTGGATTACGGGCGTGTTGCCGATTGTGGAGAGGATTGAGGGGAGGGGGGGTGGTGGAGAGAGTGACATAGTGGACCGTGGAAAAGGAATTCTTGTTTGACTATTTTTTTGCTGTTTGAAAGCTTTGCAGAATATCTGATGTGAAGTGGAAGGTTTGGATTATATATGGTGGTGTGAGTGAGTCACAAAACAAAATGCAGATAGAAACTACTTGCTGTAGATACTTACCCGGCTCATGAGAAACAAATACCCATGCCACCGACTCCTGGAAATTCTCGATTAGTAACTTATCTTACTCATAGCTAGGTAAGCAGCTATCCCAAAGTAGGAAAATCCAGGAAAGACCCAAAGAAATAGACTTAACGCTAAGCGAGATCCATTCTAGCCTAGTGTCTGCTTGCCTTGCGGGAGGAAAAATGGGATTGCATTGATAGGTAGAGCAGAAATTCACAGCTAATTCTTTAAGTTTGTAGCTCTACCTAGACCACAAATAAATAACATCGCTTCCCCAGCCCAAGATATCGGGGAGAACGAAAATTTACACTTTTGAGAATGCAAGAGTTGCCAAGACTCTCTTCTAGAAATACCTACTTGCACATGCGAGTTTCACATCATCAAGGCTAGGGAGTTGTATATTTTGCTGAAAAGGCAGTATAATATAGTATTTAAATGCATGATCTCTTAGTGGGGTCACATATTAAAATGCGGCTTTATCAATTTTAAGAAGACTAAGGATGTTGGAATCTAGATGTGTGGCGCTAGATTCCATCGCAGATTGTATAGTACACATAATGAAAGCTATCAACTAGAGAAACCGCTCTGTACATGAACGGAATTGTGGTTCCTTACTACAAAATAACAAAATTCACTACATTCAACAGTCCAAAAATAAGCCAGTCCAATGTATGACGACGGTCAAATTTTGGTGTAGCGGCTTCGACCACTGGTGATGAAACGAACCAACAGAAATGCAAACATTTAATTGACTATAGAGAAACATAGGAGAATTTACTTTCACTACTTAGAAGAACGTTTAACAAAGTTTAAAAGACGAGATTGTTTCGAGGGTTGTCTGACCCTGGATTTTGTTCTATACTGATTACATAAGGTTGAGCTTGAGCGCTCCTCCACCAATGCCTCAACCTCCCAAACATTCTGCGCGTGCAGCAGACGCGTCTCGTCAAACTTTCCAACAAACTCCCCGCCCCAACCAGAACACCTCCACGATGCGATAATATTCAAATCCCTGGAATCAGAATCACTTACATCTCGCGATAAAACTGCCACGCAACAATGCCTCGTCCAAAGCGCACAAAGGTCGCGCCCTCGGCCCCCGCACCTCGACTTCGACAACCCGCCAAATCCTCAACCGCAACTGTCACCCCTAAAGCGCGAGCTTCCAAAATCTCACCAGATAATATCTACGATGTTAGCGATCCAGAAGAGGGCGCGATAACGAGTGTGCGACGTGTTAAGAAGAGCATTGGGAAGGGCAAAGAGCGCGCAAGTGACAGTCATGACGTCCTCCACGAAACCTCTCCAAAGGTGACTGGGAATTCGGACGCAATGGCTGGATTGGCAGTTGAGGAATCTGAATTGGGCGGCGCGTTGTACGAAGACATCGATCTTGATTCTAGCTCTATTGAGGTCAGTAGGCGAGAATCAAACCAAACACCACTTGTGGAGGACTCGAGATTATCACTTGCGAATTTCAAGAGAAGACCGCGTCAAAGGAGTATTTTAGGCCGTGGGCCTTCGCGGGCGAGGTCAAGCAGTGTTGAGTCGAATTTGGCGGAGGACAATGGGCTTATGAGTGTGGGCAGGAGGAATACCTCTGCTTTTGGATTGGGTCACGTCAGAGGACGACCAAGAAATGCAAGTGTGACAAGAAATGCAGTCTATGTTGCACCTAGTAGCATGGCATTAGAAATGGAAAGGGAAACTCCGGCGCACACGGGATCTGCGTTGAATTTGGGGAACTTCAAGAGGAGAGCGAGAGAGCCCAGTATTTTGGGAACGGCGCAAAAGAGACAACAGGAGAGACCTACTTTCGATAACGATGATGACGAGGTTGATTTCAATCCAGATGATGAGTCTACGCCTCTGAACTTCAATCGGGCACGGGCTATGGATACTTCGCCTGTTGCGGCAGCGGCTGGGTCTTCGTCGAATCCTAGGAAACGGAAATTATCTGATGTTCAGGTTCCCCGATCAAGTCCCAGCTTACCTTCTCCTCGAGCGTATCGGGTTGAAGAAGCCATTCCAGCAACACTGAGTGATGGGGAAGAAGCGGAGGAAGAAGAAGAAGACGAGGCAAGCGAGGAAGAATCCCTACCAGAAGAGCCAGAGCTACCAATGCCCTCAATCGAACGGCCTGTAACCCCAGAAATACTCAGCGAAACCATGGCACCACCGCAGAGTAGCTCCAGCCTAAGCCCCAGTACTCCAAATCTTCCAGTTCCTACACGTCGTCACCCTATCACCCGAGCTGCACCAACCCGGACAACACGAATAACAAGAGGCAGAACACCTCCACCACGCACCCAAGACTCACCAATCTCCTCTCCACCATCCCTCACCCACTCCCCTAACCGACCTTACTTTACCGCGAAACAGAAAGCAAAGACCAAACCTGTACCGCCTCCCAGCACATTCTCCACCGCTCAATTGCAAAGCCTCATGCCAAGACGCAGAAGAAGGATCAGAAGAGATTCTTTTGATTTTCCAAGCGATGGAGAAGTGGATGTCACAGGTCTCGCATCCGACGACGATGAACTCTCACATCTTGCTGCTCGCCCACGGTCACGTAGAAATGCCACTCGCACTCCCGCAGCTAGTAAGGCCAAACCGAAGACGAAACCTGGCGGAATTACCGTAGCTGGGAAGCGCACCTATGGATCATCTCGCCACGCCAACGTTCATGCATCCGATAAGGAAAACCAGGATGAAGAACAAGAGGCTGAAAATGATCATAATGACAGCTTAGGACCTCTACCAGATGATGATAGAGAGGCCCATGTGGAGAACAGTCAGGAGCTAGAGCAGAGGGTTGGATTAGAGTTGAAGCGGGCGACAAGGAAGTTTAAAGAGGTTGATAAATGGGAGTTGGAGTTTGAGGATGTCACTGCGAGTAGTGATTCGCCGAGGGATGCGAGGTGATATTCTTCAAGGACACATTTCCACGTGTAATCATTACTTTACTTATGGAGACCAAGCGTGTGGGAATTGGTGTGAAGAGCAGAAGATCCGTTCTGTTCAAGGTTATGAGTTATCAGGGACGAATAGAGAGTTGTGTGGGATGTATCTGCATTTTGTTTATTATTAGCCAAGGAGACAATAGGGAGGGGTGGCGAAGATAGTCGTGTTTGCTAAAGCGTCGTTGGAGTTAAATTTACGCCTCTGTTTTCCTCAGCCGGGTCGGTCGCACGAATTATTGCTATGAATGAGATATATTACCATTTGCATTGCTTCCTTTACTTTCAGTTTTGAGTTTGGTAGCAAGCCTTACACTGTCGTGGGTACTCACGCGCTTTCATATGAAAACGGCTGTATCTCTATGCATTTGAAGCACTGCCGGTACTTTGAAATATTGTGTAAGATTACTTATCATCACATTCATAAGCAGCACGAGGAGCAAAATTACAGAGGATGAAGTTTTCGCTCCTGGCATTCTCTATATGCACACATTTTCATTGTCTGTCAAGCTCTATCACTTGCCAAAGATTTCCCATCCTCGTAGAATATAATTTAAGATACCCAAACTCCAAATCGTAAACCTAGTCAACCACCCTCTCATCTCCCAAACGACATCTCACTCCTTCCCTTCCAAACTCGGCGTAACTGGTCTACTCTCCCTCACAAAGAAACTAATATTCTCCCTCAAAGCCACATACTCACTATCCGCATATCCCAACAACCCCGTAATCTCCGCACTCCTTACACCCTTTATTCTCGCTATCTCAGCCGCACTGTAATTCACCAATGCTCTGCCTACTTCAACTCCAGCTCCTTCCCATGATTTACCAGCTGCGCTAGTGCTGCCTTTGGGGAGACGATCAACGACGACGAGACGAACGGCTTCTTGTTGTGCAAATGAACCTTCGACGTCGACAACGCCGACGGGGAGGAGACCTGCTTTTGAGGCCAGTGCACGGTGGGCTCCGGCGTCGATATAGATGGTTCCGTGTGGTGCCAAGCCGTGTAGGAGCCAAAAGTAACGATCACGGATTGGGTGCGAACTAGCGATAAACCTTGTATGAAGAGGTGATTTTGCACTTAGAGGTGGGTTGGCGGAAATATCGAGTTGTTTAAGAGAACCTGTTGATTTCGATAGAGGATCTTCGAGAAGGGTGGTTGTGCTTGAGAAGGCGGTCGGGTTCTTACCTGGGGCTGGGGAGGTTGTGGTTGTTGGTGGGATAGATTTTAGGGATTGAAGGTAGTTGATGATGTTTACTATGTTTCCCGGATTGGAGGAACGGGTTATGATTGTTGTTACACCGGCGGAGGTGGCAAGGCGGGCAGCGACGATTTTGGTTGACATACCGCCGGTTCCTAGAAGGGAGCCTGCACTTGATACTGTTCGTTTATCATGTTAGACAAGTAGCCATTGTGAGATTCATGGGTTCACATGTTGGTGTTGAGATTGGGGAAAACGAACCATCCGCTTGTAAAGCACCAATATCTTCGACAACCTCGATAGCCTGAGCATCAGGGTTTGACCGTGGGTTCTTATCGTATAAACAATCCACGTCTGTCATTAAAAACAAATAATCGGCGTGAACCATAGCTGCAGTAATAGCAGAAAGGGTGTCGTTATCTCCGAATTTGATTTCAGTGACGGCGATGGTGTCGTTTTCATTGACGATAGGGATGACACCCATTTCTAAAAGTTCAGCAAATGTGTTTTGAGCATTGAGATATTGTGTTCTCTGATCAAAGCGACATGTCAGCATCGAAAAAACCCTATGACAAAAACTTTAGACTTACATCTGCGATGTCGTTTCTGGTGAGGAGGATTTGAGCTATTGGTTGTCTGAGATGGCCAAACAGAGAGTCCCAGAGACTGATGAGCCTGCATTGACCTATCGCTGCTAAAGCCTGGTGACAGTTTAGCATGGGACATTCAGTCTCATGGTCATAGAATGGAGATATACCTGTACTCTCGGAAGATGTTTAGGACGCTTGTCCAGGTCCATTCTCCTCAAACCTACTCCAATGGCTCCTGAGGAGACGATAATCACTTTGTGACCATCTTTGTGAAGTTTTACTGCCGTCTCTACTATGAGAGTCAAGATAGAGAGGAGAGGTTCATGGGTTTTCTCATCCACAATGGAGCTTGTTCCTACATTTCAGAGATATCATTAGCGATGTGAAATTTCTCAAGAAACAACGTCGAGTCAGAATACTCACCCAATTTGATGACAATTGTCAAAGATTTGGGACCTTTCATCTTGAAAATAATTGTTGAAAATGCTTATTGAAAGTGACACTCGTAAATGACTTTTAAATTCACTCTGGGAATGGTTTTTATAAAAAAGGATAATTGATCACTGGTTGTGACTCGTTAGACAACAGATCCAGACA